>CM040749.1:35859541-36133692 GCA_022829145.1 Albula goreensis
AAGAAGAAGTCCAGAATTCAAAGGACCCCCTCCGCTTCTTCCTGAACTGTTGTTGGCGCCCACTAGAGAGCAAACTGTGCGCAGCTCACCCACACATCATAAGCACTTTTGGAGAACAGAAGTAGCCAGCCTCCGGAAAAGGCCCCGACAAGGACGGGGACACACTTTGTCTTGCGTACGTCTGCATCGCAACGGTCCAGATCGCTTTTAATTCGGTGGTTTCTAGTCCAAGTCATCCGCATCGACAATTCAGGGAGAACATTTTATTAGCTTGTTAATTTCCGATGGAATATGCAATCGGAATGACTATCATCACATAAGCCGTCCACTGTGGTGCCTGAACGGCGGTTACATAAGCCTGTCACCGGCCAAGTCATCAACGCCTCGTCAGAGACATCATAAAGCTCAGACATGGCAGACTTTTCAAACTAGAAAACGGCGGATTTATGGACAGCTGTCACATCAAATTTACCCACGCACCTTTGACAAGGTAAAGGCCAAGGTGACGCACACCTTACTCCGTGGATAGTGTCATATTTTCACAACAACAAACCGAGGTAGAAAACCACATCTTGTCATTTCACTGCTCTAGAAGAAAAAGGCCAGGAAGTTCCCGCTGATAGTGCTTGAATGTAAAAATCCTGTATGCTTACTTCTGGGACAGTTTATGACATATTAAAAAAGCACCAATAAAAATTATAAAATCAGGGATGTAGTTTTCATTGCAGATGTTTACAGCAGACGTCACAGTTATACTGATTTTATTTTTGTCTCTAGGAACTAGTAAGATCAAGTTGTAAGTCCAGGTCGAGTTTACTTCCAGCTAACTAGGTCTAGCTACTTTCGTTTTTTAGAGTGTCTCTGCAGTGCTATTCTATATCAACCTCCAGGGAGAAAGGTTGACAGAGAAAGAAAGAAATCCAGAGAAACGTACCCAAGGGAAAGAACCCTCTTGGAGTATAAACACGGTGTGACGTGGGCTTTTTAACCCTCAGACATACAGTTATACTTTCTTGTACGGTCATGACTACCTTCACATGCTCAAAGGGGAAAAAATTATTTCCAAATTTATTCTTGAACTTCAACATACAAATAATTGCAAGGTCTTAAATTGAGAAGTTTTTGAAGTTCATCAATGAGTCTAAATTCACTAAAACTATTCTTGTGAACAATACATAAAACTTATACATTTATGTGTAACACAAACTCTGAGAAAAATGTAGACTGATTACACCACAGCACACAGTATACACACACACACATATGTGTGTGTAGGTGTGTGTGTATCCCCTTGTCTACTTGTTAATAAAAATTGTGTCAGACTGACATTTTCTGTGTACTTTTCTTTCATTTCACATTTATGTAGCAGCTCATTTCATGTTGTAGTGTCTGCAGTGCAACTCATGTCTCTTGCTGGATTGAGGAAGTTTTTTTTTTGCTGTTGTCTGTACGGCACAGTTAGGGGAAGGTATGAAGAAACAAGGTCACAGCTACACAAAACCTACTCCTACATAAAACAAAAAGCAATGTGCTCTAAGGCAGCGATATAACCAGGCCTGGAGAAAGACGGGGGTCAACACTGTGTCATTTCCATGATGGCAAAACCTGCTACATCTACTGCTAGGCTAGATCGATAATAAGAATAAGTTGTCTATGTTATCAGATGGTCATTCTCTTCAAGCAGAAAGACAACGTTATACTCCTCTGTTCGCCAAAGAAGAGCAACAACCTACAGCAAACAGATACAACTGAATAAGTAAATGCAGTAAAGAAAATTTAGCTGTTATCAATGCTTGTCACTTATTAGAAGATGTTAGCAAGTTTGTAAGTTGCTGCTGTTCCACACAATGTTGGTACTCTGTAGGTGCAGCAAGTAAGTAAGGTCTGTACTATTTGCAGATACAAGAAAATCAAAATATGAATGCTTGATCTTTAAACTGTATGCTGATTAATATAAACATTGTATGAATCGATTGGAATCTCCTTCTTGAATAACTTTGTTGTTAAAAAGCAACAGCGAAAGCTATTTTCACCGTTCCACTCTTAGGGAGTCCTGTCACTTGTTTCTGGAAGCTTCTCCAGTGTCATTTGTCCTTCCGCATGCATCACTGTCAGTGGGGGATTGATAATGTTGACTAAAATACCCCAGTGACTGAGAGCTCTCTATTTTTAGAAGCAAGTGTTTACCTCGGCCCAGAACATAATTCTTCTCGGAAAACGTCTGAGGCCCAGACGCTGCCGGCGTCTCTGAAAGTTTTGGTTGCTGTAGTGCTCCAGGATCTGTGTGCACCCTGAATGTCATTGTATTTTTTTGCTACATGTTTCACAGGGAATATGCTATTTAGCAATGTCATTCTGTTTATTGAATGGTGGTCACATCTGATAAAGCAACAGAGGTACAATGTCTGCTCGTAGTCATGGAGATATGGAGAGAGTAGGAGGTTTTTTGGAGCACCTTAGCTGTACAAGTTGACTTGATATTCAATATTCACCTATTATTCTTATTATTATTCAAACATAAAATATCAACGGGCTGTGAAGTCTTTCTGATCTATGTTAAATTCTACATACAATCAGTGGCTTGGAAGCAATACCAAACTATATTTTACTAACAAATGCTTAAGATTGATAGATGGAAAAAACATGACCCAGAACATATCTAATGAAACAGAATTCTGAATAAAACTTTGCAAACCTTTCTGTATATCTGGCCAATAGTTTATCATTTTTGAAATAAAAATCCCACCACAATTTGAAGGACAGATGAATGGTTTAGCATTACATAGCACTGTAGTATGTTTCAGGTGCTTCTAGCATTTTTACATCACTGAAGCATTGACAGGGGTTAGGGGGTTAGGGTTAGGGGTTAGAGTTAGGGTTAGGGTTAGGGTTAGAGTTAGGGTAAGGGTTAGGGGTTAGGGTTAGGGGGTTAGAGTTAGGGTTAGGGTTAGGGTTAGGGGTTAGAGTTAGGTTAGGGTTAGGGTTAGGGGTTAGGGTTAGGAGGGTTAGAGTTAGGGTTATTGTCATGTTAAAAACCCATTTATTTTAGCTCCAAAAGCGTTTTTAACATTCATTGCAGTTAAGGTGGTAAGGGATATACTTTGCTTTGAGCTTTGAAATTGCTAACATTGTGAAATGTATGTCAAAATGCATTTTCCTCAGCTCTTGTATATTTCAACTGTATGTTTATGTCTATATGAGTTTTTGAGTCCGGTATACATGGCCCCTGTGACAAAACCCATTCATTAGATGTTCAGTTTGACGGCGCTCTCATTTTGAAACTCTACATCTAGATAGCAGTCGTCAAGTACGGTGCCACATAAAATGTGCGATAAAATGTGATTTTGAGTGCACTTCCAAAAATTCATATTCAAGGACTACACTATATTGCCTTTCAGGTAAAACCGAGCTGTTAGTCTTTGTGAAATACTGAAACAGAATTTCATGTCATAAATGTCAGATTTATGTCTGAATTTAATGTTCAGCTCAAAATATAGGCAGTGACTCTCAGTCAAGTTTGAAAGAAAATGATGTATTTTACAGATTGAGGGGGGTGAGTCTACAATGGATTTTACCATTTTATCTCTCTCAAATCCTACTAAACCTAAACTAAACTAAATCCATGTAGATTCAACATTTACTGTGCTGTTGAAAATGTAGACAAGATATCTGATGACTGAGTAATTCAGTGTCAATAATAAGTCAATGTCTATTCACCATGGCACATCTGGATACTTAGGGTTCATTTCTATGGTACGTGATTTTTATGTTTTGAATGCTTAATTGGTAAAGGTGATCCTACAGAACCAGATCAACCTGGAGTGTCCAATACGGTATTTGCTTTTTTTTTAATCTATGTTGAAGGTAGTTAGCCACATGGCAACAACAAAATTCTTTTTAAACTACAATTAGCAAACTAGCTTATCAACTCGTTTGTTTTTAAATTTGTGAGAAGCATGAAGAGGAATTTCTGTCTTCCTGTGAGTTTGCAGGGCCTGAATCAACTTGCAGCAGGGCCATTTGTAGTGCAGCTGGGGCTGCTAGCTTGTTAGCTTTTAAAGAATACAGTGAGAACGCGCCTTAAGAAAACAGAGGGGTCTTGGAAATTGGAAATTGCATTGGCTCTAAGTTCAGTTCAAATTCAGATTTGTTGTCATGTATATTAAAAACACTATGTCCATAAAATAAATGTGTCAGTAGAAAATGAAACCAGGTCTAATACCACAGTAGGTTATCACATTATTGACCCAAAAACACATTTTCTCAGTGGTGTATTGTGCAAGCACTCAGACTCCTAACTCAGACTGCTACAACTCCAACTACTATTTTCTGTGAAATATTCAGCAACATTGTTTTCAAATAAATCTATAAAAAAACAGCTAACGCATATCATTAATTGCATCCTCCCATGGGAAGGAGATGAATTGTGTTTGAGGACCAAACCAGTCCATCAGTTCCTAAAAAGCTATTCTGGATGGAATTTGAGAGGTTTTGTGAAATGCCATACACCCATTGATTCTTCCTGCTGAGCCGCTTGTTTCCAGTCATGGCACACAAAGTTATGACATACTTCCTGTTACCCAGAATTCTCTCACACTTGAGTGAACAAAGATTTCACAGCAATCACACACAGGTCCGCCATGATCTCTTCTGCATTGACGACTAAAACCATTTCTAGAAAATGCTGAACAAAGCATGGAGTGCTGTCTCTTATAAATCTCGAACATGAGCTAAACAATGCCTTCAAAATGAACCGCAAACGCGATTCAATGTCATTTCACTCCAAAAAAGAAAGGGTTGAAGTGAATGCTGAGAGGGAGTTAAGAACTGCAATAATAAGCTAAACCTAGCATAGACATTGTGCAAACAGTTAGCCTACGCTCAGGTTTAGTTTGAAGGTTTCATCAAGTCAGTGTTGGTGATTGTTAACAGTGTTTGCGAGATGAATGTTGATTGAGTCCGGGCTTAAAACTAGGTTTAACTTAAATATGTTTGCGCAAGTTGATTGAGGGGAGTAACTGCAGCCGACTCACCTGTAAGTAATGGCATGGTCGCAGTGAATGCTTCAGGTCCTGGTGCATCACAGGCTTCTCCAGGTTTAGGGAAGATTTGCGGTAGGCCTCCTTAGCCTGGCTGACGGTGAGCGTGGACCAAGAGCTTCTCTTCATGAACTTCCCCTCCGGAGCCACCGACGACAGGCCCTCGCAAGCCGAGCACTTGACGTCGTTGTTGCTCTTGGAGGTCTTGAGGGTGAGGTCACCGAACTGGCTCTGCAGGGAGTCGGGGTAACAGTGGCCGATGACGTGGTCGCCATGGTGCCGGCTCATGACGCTGGGGGGGCGGTACGTGCTGTCGCTGTCCAGGTTGTCGTCGGAGCTCCACCAGCCAGTGGCCGGTCGGTGCTTGCCGTCGGCTTTGCGCTCTTTGCTCTTGCTCCTCTTGCTGTGCTTGTGGTGGCCGTGGTGGTGATGGCTGTGGTGGTGACCGCCGTCACCCTTCACGCCATTCATGTTGGTCTTGGACGAGCCTTCCAGTGAGTGGGACTTGGTGAAGAGCTTCTGGACGGAGTGGACCAGGTGCCGGATCCGGCCCGGGCTCTCGCTCCTCTGCTCGGTGGTGGAGGTCCGCTGGTACTGCAAGGTGTGGAAGCCGTCCCGGTGGAGGGGCAGCTGCTTCTCGAACTGGTCCAGCAGGTTGGCGGGGATCCGGTTGATCTTGCCGCCTCCCCCGCTCGATGCATGCGAGACGGAGCAGTCGTCCCGCGTCCCGTCGTAGTGGGAGCTGTAGTGCATCCTGGGGAAGGTGCTGCTGGAGATGCTGTGGTCCGTCGCCACGGTGACGGGCAGCATCATGCACTCGGAGTGGATGGAGCTGCGAGGGGAGCAACGGTGATGCTCCACTGGGCAGCTCTCAGTGGGGCTCAGCAGGTAGGATGGCCGGGGGTCTGGGCCGTGCCCATAGTCATGGGGGTGGTCACACTCGACCAGGCCACAGGTGTGTCCAGCTGTGATCTGGGGCTGCGCACGGCTGCTGGATAGACCCTTCATGTTCCTAGGCGGCGGGGGGGAGTATCTGTCTTCATCGAAGTGCTGAGAAGAGCACCATGAATACTGCTGGTCTGCCAGAAATAGAAAAGAGAGACAGAGAAAAAAAAACTCAGGTTTTTTCAATAAAGGTCATGTAGTCATTAGCACATTTGTTGAAGGAAAACAAAAGTAATTCTTCAGCTTGTATATTCAAAGGCAAAAAAGGCACATTTACATGTCAGAGCGAGTCTCAAATCTCTCACTTGCCATTTTTATGTGTCATATCTCAGTGCTGGTGGTTTCAAAGGTTGTAAAACAAAACAGTAACAATAAAAGGGCAACACAATAATTTGATAAGTTTTTTCATATTTATGCTAACTAAATAAGCACTTTTTATAAAAGAATTATTTCAAAGATTACAATTCATTGTAATTATATCCGAGTCTTAGGACTACCTGATTATGCTTTTTTAATGTTACAAAGATGCAAAATAAGTATTTAATTAATCATATCACACCAGTGGAGGCTGTTCTTCTTTTTAGAGAGGAAAGTGGAAGATTATAAATTGAAAAAAATGTATTTGAAATGCAGACCTGCCAAACCTGGACACATTTTATGAATACAATATCGGCAAGTGCCACATACATTAACCATTACTGTACACACAGCACACAGGGAACAGGCAATGTTCTGTCAATCAGAAAACAATATATACACACATTTAATATAAATGACTCATCGATTCAGAAATATCGATCTGTCTGGGACAGACCTTGACTTTGCGTGCACCTACCTGACAATAAAAAGACAACCAGCTCTCTCATATTTACAGTAGCTCTCAGCATAACCTGACAGTTAAAGTAAAACATATCTCAATTTCAAGTGCAACTTAGATTCTTTATGACCACTGTAAAAAGTGAACAAGGAGAACGAAGAGGGCTGGGTAAAATAAACTAAACAGACGATGTACTGTATTTTATGCTAAAACTGATGTGAAGTAATTTAAGTAATATTAAGTAATAATAAAGACTGTGGGGAAAATATAGATCCATAAATCCATCTAACAATCTGTGATTGAGATCTTGGGTAAAATGCAGCTGTGGAGACAATAACATGTCATTGAAAATTCATATTTTTAGCAACAATGGTGTTATTGATCATATCTTGATAATGGATAGTATTTTGAAATCACACTTCGCTGTCTAAAAATGTATTTATAGAATCATGACTACTAAAAATGTATTTATAGAATCCCTGGAACCATGTTACGCTTAATTGACTTGGGAAAAAGGTTTTCGTAGCTAACATTAGCTTTGTGTGCCTTCACCAGAATTAGGCAGTCAACTAGCTGGTTATAAATCTTGTCATACTGTACTTCACACTTAAGAGAGTTATGAAATGCCTTGAAATCAGAATGCATATATGGTAGCCTACGCAATATGCATATAGGTTTGCTGGAGTGGAAATGTAATATTGGAGAACCTTACTGTCATTAATAAAAATCACTTTTATTTCCCCTTGGGTACTGTATACTACATAACCTTTTTACTCTGACAACTCAAAACTCAAAACTTAGATAGCGAATCAATGTCCTTCAAATGAAGAGCATCATTGCCCTTCCTCAATTGAAACAGGAGCAGTCATATTAACAGCGGAACATTTTTTGTCTTTCAAACAGTGATTGGCTGGGAAATGTAATTTAACGCTCTGAAGGAGGTTGTCCTCCTTTTGCGGTTGACGATGGGTACGTCCATCCATCGACAAAGCATTTCTGAGAAGAGTGCTGACTTAGAATCAGGCTTTCCATTTCAAATCACCTGCTTAGCCTAACGTTTCTGAGCATGAATCAAAAGATGAAACATATCCTAGGTCACTGTTTTACACCGCAACATGGTGCTTTGACAAGGTGTGGAAGACAGCACTTGGTATTTTGTTGAATGCAATCAGGAAATAAAAAAGAAAGCTTCACAAAGAAAACTGACATTGCCGTTTGATAAAAACGTGTATTGCTTGATGCAGTTAATCATTTTTCCATGATTTATTTACAAGTTAGTTGCACTTACTTACAGTAGCACAATTAATTAGAGCTAGTTACTGTTAGCTAGTTTGGTCATATGTGGTTAGTGGTGTTACTTTTATGAGTAGTAGAAGAGGAATGGACATGCAAGTGACGATGAATTTGAGGAGGAATGGCAGGATGTCTATTTTATTTTAATATTTAAAGGTGTTCATGTAGGCTATTTGGCAAACTAAAATGCACATTATTAGCACTGGAAGAGCCCCTAGCTAACATATAAAAAAGCCATAACATAATGCTAAAAATTATTGTCATTGCATAGTTATGTAAACATGAATTTTATGATGAAATTCTACTTAGCTCATATTATGATTATGGTATTGGTATTACAAATACAGTCCAAGTGATGAAGGGAAATACAAATACAAATACAAATAACTGTTTTTATATGAAGTTCTTGCAGATAATTACCTCACTATCTGAAGATGTATTAATGCTATGTAATATGTATTAATGTATTAATGTATTGATGCAATGCATTAATGATCCTATTCCAGAATCAAAATTGTAACAATTCTAGGGTAGCAATCCAGATGTCGTTCAAAAACCATTTCAACAATATTTTTTTCACTCCTCTTTTAAATTGTTGCCGTTTCATAAATGTTACTCATCTCTGATGCTTTGCTTCTCAGCCCTCCTCCTCCCAGTTATCCTCCACAATTTTCTGAGTCACCGGCCGCTATTACATCACGCCAGAAACTTTATATTCAACGAATATCAAGCATTTCCTGTTTAGACAACAAAGAGATTTGCAGCCATCCAAGGAGGCACTGAGAGGATTTATCTTGCGCGTGTTTTTAATAGACCGAATTCTGGAAACATAAAGACACAGCTGAGGCCTCCCCTACCTCTTTTCCCCGCTTCCCGATGTTTGGTGACGAGCCGCGCTCTTGGGTACGGCTTTCGTTTATTCAATGCAAAGCAAAATAATAGGCTATCATTTCGGAGCCGGGGTGCCATCCATCAAAGGGTGGCTGAGGGGATCCGTCTGAAGGTGGATCAGCGCTCGTCCTTGGGAAGCGTCCGCTTTCGCGTTCTCCCCCTTCGCCTCTTCGGCTTGATGAGATTAAAAAGCGCACGGCTTGTAATCTTTTATCACAGGCCCGCTACGGAACCTTAATTATCCTGCATTTAGCTTAGTCGAGAGAAGGCCGTACCTTGTTTGGACCCTTAGAAACTTTAAGACGAATCAGAGAGTGTGGTGGAATAATGATGAAGGGGTTCCAATGGAGGTCTGTGTCTACGGGACAGCTGTGGCTCAGCTTTTAAAGAAAAAGATTTATTTTATTTGTACTTTATGGCTGCATGCAGTCGTACGGATTTGATCCTGGCGTAGTTTCAAGATTTTATGTTGCGCCTGTGTGAGTTTGACTCTGGAAAAATGTTAACCCATTAACATATAATTCACCTTGTATATCTCATTACAGTATGAAATAACTTTCTACAAAAGTAATATGGTAAATAAAACTCAAAAAACTACAAAAACATAAACCAAGTCAATGGACCATAGGAAGATTTTAGAATTCTTCACACATCTAACCATAAAGTCTCTAGGAATTCTTTTATTTATATACTACTTTATACTATTTTAACATCTCAGCTACACAAATTTAACAAAACTGTCGGCTGAACCGATTACTCTGAGGGACAAACTGTGTTTTCCGTATGTAATTCAGTGAGTGCTGGCATCGGAACAGAGAAATTCAGAAAAGTGAAGCTACAGGTACAGCAGCATTTGATAACTGTGTAGCAAAGACCAAAAGACTATTTCAGGGATTAACTTATACACATACAACGAGAATGAGAACATATGAAACAGCCCTGCTCCTACAAAATAACGTAATAATTTCACTATTTTAATAATTGATTGATTGGACTTGATATAGGTCTGGAAGAATCCCCTGCCCAGCTGATCAAAACCAAAAACAGAACTAGACAATGTAAGTAGTTTAATTTCTTCAGGATCAAGAGTATCTGTCAATGCATTTGTTGATGTAATAGTTATCTGATTTTACATTAAAAAGGAGATTATTGCACATTATTTATCATAAAATTCTCAAACATTCACCTGGAACATCAGAGACACAAACTGAACACAATGATATTCCTATGTTATAACTGGTCATCTCCAATGATAATTCACCCTGCAGAGATTGATATAGATGATAATGGCCTAAGAGAAAGTTTGCATGACCCTTTCCGCATCACCAACCAATCTTTGAGCATCTCAGCTGAGAATGAATGAATAACCCAACAGCTAAATTTGGCATTTCCCACAAATACACCGAAAAGACCAACTACATCCGTCACTGTCATTGACTTTGCCCATATAGAATATGTTTCCATTACAACAGAACAGGACAGCGAGACTGAATGCATAAACGCCTTTTAATATTCAATACTCATTGCTCAGTAGGCGATTTGTAAGATCTACAGTGTATATAGAGGAAGAGCGTGGATGAGGAGCAGAAGAGCTGCAGATGAGTGAGAGACCACAGCAAAGACAGTGTTAGAGCACATTCCCTCTGCACACCCGTGTCAGAATAGAAATGAGCGCGGGAAGGCTGAGGCGAGGGAGCACTTTGGTCCGTAATGAAACGAAAAAGGCACACTCCGCTTCAAAGAGCTCTCCACCCGCAGCAATCGACTAGCTGAGGGTGGTAGAAGAGGGTGGTATGGACGCACGGTGATACATCACCGAGAGGTGGTGGGGGGTGAGAACGCTGTCTCTCTCTGACCGTTCCTGTTCTGAAGCGCTGCTTCCTTTTTTGGTTTTTTCCCCCTTGCGTTGCGTTTAGAAGCCTCCCACCGAGTCTTTGCATCAGAGCAACTTCTCGCCCACAGAAACCTGGTAACGCCACCTGCTAGACCGCAGACCACAGAGGAATGTGCTGTGCTTGAAGAGGGCAGTTCAGCCCCACACTCTGAATGCCAGATAGACAGTACTGTTTTAAATCATGTGCGTGTGTGTGTGTGTATACTGCACACACACACACACGCATGCGCATATCATGCACTTAAGCTCCCCCACTTTGCAAATGTACCTATGTCTCCTACTTGAAAATGTAACTATGACAGTGCTTGTAGAGTACAATATGATATCCTTACATCGCTACTCGCAAGTACAGCCACAGTTACGCTTTATCTCAGGTGAAGGACATCATTTAGAAACACGGCTAAATCTGTTAGCCGCTCCACACTGGACCGGCAGGACCCTCAAATCATGAAGGGCTTGAGGGTTTAATACAACTTCAGTGACATACTTATTCTTTTTCTTATAATTCTTTTGTAGATTATTTGTGAGCAAATGTTTTATATCACTTATTATAGTAACTCTGTTTTTAAAAAGAGGCCTTACTGAACTTGCTGTCAAGGCTCACCCACTGGACACAACAATTGCCAATTTCAATGAGATTCGACTCTTGCACATTATTTAGAAAATCCTGGCACCATGTTATTTACTTTTAAAGGAAATGAAAATATGCTATATACTTGAATGAGCTAGCCACTGTTCTGGCTATTTACATTTAGTAAATGTGTCATACATTTAACTAAATGGTTCATACATTTAAGAAACAAGACATTTAGTAAATATATAAAATATTTACATGAACACATGACACATTTACTAAATGTTTGAAACATTTAAAGAAAAAAAATATTTAGTTTAATGTATGAACATTTAAGTAGAAGCTTTGCATTTAGTCGTCTCCTTTGACTGCTCACCAGCATTCTGAGCTGTATAACAGAACCAGATTGAATAAAGAAGAGTAAAGTTTGATCTCGGTTCTGAGGCTGATCTTTTCAACAAAAGGCTGCTGTGGACCTTTGTTTCTGAATGCCATTGATGCAACAGAACAGATTGAAGAGGTTAGCAGCGACCCCCAGGGTTTCACTGTGTACTGAAGAATGGGGTTAACAGATAGATTTGACCCACATCACTTGGGTTTCTTAGGCACTAATTTTGAGGACTGCTTGCTTAGCATACTTAGAATTAACCTGTCAGTCTTCTCAGTAGTTGTTGTCTTCTTGATGATAAGGCTAGTAGGTCATCAGCAAGGTTTTTGAGTTGACAGGGAGGGTTTCTGGATTCCCCTGGGCATGCCAGCAGTTATTAAGTGCGTGATCCAGTCGACAGTAATTAGCCGTGTCGCACATCAGACTTAAAAAGGAACCACTCTGAATTTTGCGATCAGCTGGCTGACCCCTGTTGATTTAAAATAAACTCCTGTGTTCTTCCATGGTATCTCGAAATGCACGCTGTCCAGTTCCTTCTTGAAAACGATGTAGGTGATGTATACAGGCGAATTCCACTCCAGACATTGCTCAATAATTCTACATAGAGCAAAGATATGATCAAGACATCGTCTACCCTTTCTGAATCCAGCTTGTTCTAGTCTGGGCTTGCTGAGAGAAAACCTTGCTGGGGATAGAAAGGAGTATGTCTCCCTTCCAGTTGTCACGGCTTTTTAAGCTGCCTTTCTTTGGTCTCAACTACTAGACCTTTGGACCAGTCACCAGGTATCTTGTTATGTCACTATATACACTGGAAGAGATCGATCAGTATCCTTGTGGCATTGGGATTAGCCTTTAACATTTCAGCATGTATACAATCAATGTAATCTGCTTTGGTGGTTTTTAGGGGCATGTATGTCCTTCCTTACTCCTTCTGTCAAAGGTGGAGTGATGTTTATGGTTGGAAAATTATGATGTCAGTCTGGGGGATGGCCGGTTTGTGGGGTCAAGATATTTTTAGTTGATTCAATTGTGGCTATATGTGAACAATGCTCATGTCCATTAGAAACATTTTATAAAACCATCAATCAAGATTGTAAACTGGCAAACAGTCAGACTAAAAGGAACATAGCTGTGGCAGAATGTGGTGATGTCACCATTTGGCTGGCCATGGCTGTCCCCTCCCCACGGTTCAATTCTCTGAAGTGCTTTTACACACCCGTGGATCGTACTGAAGGGCTGCGATAGGCTGACAGACAGAATGAAGGCTGAACCTGGGGTGTGCTGTTTTGGCATGCGCGCGCTCGCACAATCTGTTCGCCGCCCCGCTGCGTAGCCAGGCGGGGGGATCGGGGAAGGTTAGATTAGAAAGGAGGAATTAAACTGTCATTGTCACTGTCAGACTGCTTCTGTCTAACTCATTACCTGCGTGTGTGTGTGTGCGTGTGTGTGTGGGTGGGTGAGCGCGTGTGTGCGTGTGTCTGTCTGTGTGTGTGGGTGAGAGAGAGAGAGAGAAAGAGAGAGTGGGAGGAAAATGGACAGGGAGAGAAAGAGAGAGAGGGAAGACTCTAGCCATGAGAGAAAGCTCTTGTGTGTGAAATATACTCCCACAGCTCCAACATTCTCTCATACTGAAAAAAGAACACACAATAGTGAAATACCCTTGAATGATTCATTCTAGAGTTCTGAACGTCCAAGGTGAGCCTATAGTATAACCGTATAATGCACTGGCTCTATGTAAAACATGCACATTCATACACACGCTCCCACACGCACATCTGTGCCTCAAAGTCTCAGGTAAACTTACAACAAAGCCGACCGATTCAACGAAAACTCACGCAAACGCGCACGCACACACCTGTTCCCACACACGCTCTTATAAGCAGCGAGTACAAAACCCCGTCTAGCACAAAAGAACGTACAAAGAGTTCTTTTAACAAAGTCTTCCTGCCACAGTGGTAACGGAGCGGTGAAAAGCCGTGATTTTGCAGCCTGGTACAAACAGTCCTGCCGTTGGCTTTCTCGGCTGTGAGGTATTATTTAAGGTATTCCCTTGCCTTTAACAGCCTCTCGTAGGGGCTCAGGAGGGAAGTAAAGGTCACTTTCCAGTGTACTGACGGTAACCTTATGATCCAACGGAAAGCTAATGCTTCCTTTCAAACAAACTGATTCTGTCTGTGCGTTGAGGGAGTCATCTAAGTGTCGTCTTGCATTCTTCATATTCTTGATATGACCAACGGTCTTCCAAAATTTATCATAAGATACGGGCTATTACAGTCGCGAAAAAGTTTGTCATTCACTGTTAAACTCAGTTCGCTATGATACAGAGAGTGGACATGAAGATAACAACGCAAAAGCTTTGCTAAAATCAGCATTGTATTTTATATTTTTGTGTTATACTGTATGATGTCGACCATTTCATTCTGATCAGTGTGAAGACAAAATAAATAGTGATTAAAATGCATTGAATGGTCAGAAATAATCAGTAAACAACAAGCTTATAACTTTTCTTTGTTTACCTCAAACCATGTTTCCAACTATGTATAACTTTTCCGAGATATATCTGTCACTACAATCTAAAATAGCATTTATATATATATGTCTACATTTTCCATTACTCTATTATGTCACATTTTTAAGATTTCATAGACGAGATGAATAATTTGTTGTCATTGGCATGGTTTAATGGTTAGGAACTTTAAATCTGAAGTTCTGATGTAGTCATTCTCACCTCTAGTTTGGACACATAACTTCAAAAAACTGAAAACTACTTTGCCATTTACTGAAATACATATTAGTTATATGAGCTAATAGGCCACCTAAGATTACCAAAACCTAATTATTTGCTTTTTTTCAATTCTCTAAAAATACATTTCAAAATCATTTCACTTATTAAAATGCATTTTTTTTTGCATAGTTTCATTTGTGATTAGATATAGTAATATTATTGTATGAGTAAATTAACATTATATACTATTTATAATTGGCTGTCAAAATTATTGGCAATTTACTGTAATGGCATATAATATTAGTATATAATAATAGAAAATTAGTTTATGGTCAGATAATACCTGTTGTTAGAATCACTCTTCTAGATGAATAGACTTATGATTGCTACTTAGCAGGCTTTTCAAGTCAAACGTGCAACATTTAAACGCACACCTGTGTATTTTTAGCTGATGGGTTTTTGGACAGTGTCGAGCCAAAATGGCTCCATACCCTGCTTAGGGCTGTAGGGCGTTTAATGAGGATCATACAGCATGGATAGCCAAGGGACACACAGAGCTGTATACCAAAGCTCTGCCAGCGGTATCCCCTGGAGACACATTTATACTTGAGGATGGATGAAGGTTCTATGGTTACACAATTGCATAACTGGGTGTGAGTAAACGTACGTATTCATGAAGGTCGGTGCCTTAGCTGAGCTTCAGCAAGATAAACCATATGGGCCTGACATTGGAAATATGTCAAAGGATGCATCCTTTCTAGAAATCGCTATCGGTTTGGACCTGGCCCAAGGATTTGACCTGTACTGACCCTAGAGGAATGCCCACCTCTCAATGTAGCCCAAGAATTTAAATATACCAAGAAATCTGACACAGATAAGGTTCTACTGCAACTGATCCCAGATCAGTTTCCACAATCAACTTAACTATCACTTTGTCATCCAAAGGCATGAGATGGTACATCTAAACAAAAGATAAAAAAGCACATTGAGCATGAAGCTTCCGCATGTTGTGAGCTATATATCTGTACAAATTAGTGGCTGGTATTTAATCTCTGAGAAGGAAAAGCAGCGTGAAACCAACATCCTAGTGTCGCTGTGCATCTCCATGGACAAAATAAATGTATGTTAAAAAGAAAAGGAATCTTACAAAGGCCAGAACAGTGTGGTGTCAATGGTGTCAATCAATCAAAATTGCACTGTCCACAGGAAAACGACTCTAAACACTATCTTTCTAGAGTACTAACGACTCTATACAGGCAGTTTTCTTTTACCATCAACTTATTTTTACTCGTCACATCCTCGTTTAGGGGCAACCGTGAACCTATTTACTGCATAGAATCATTTATTCTGAGCTTGCGTCAGCAGATTTGAAGCTGAATATTAGCTTTTGTATTTTATAGGAAAAACCAAGATGTTTGTGGTGTCCTGCTGCCTTTTTAGGCCAAGTAGCCAATGATACAACACGAATGTAAAAAAATGAAGGCCTAGATATCAACGAGCAGATCTGTCAGTGTTGCCACATCATCGGTGCTGAAGTCAAATGCGCTCCCGGGAGAGAGACGAGCGGGAACATCACACTGTGAAGTTTAATTAGAATAAGTGGAAGTCACTGGCTGCTTTAGTGGCTTGCGAGATCTGAAAAGACTGCTGAAGAATTCTCAAAGTGCATCACACATGAAATCTTTTTACACAGCTAAAAGTCAAAACTGAAAATAGCCCTTAGTGAAGCTCCACTGAGAGCCTAGCCTTGTGGTACAACAAAGGGCTCATGTCAGTCCAGAACAATACATTAGAATAGGCTGGCGTCTGTGCAGTTTAGGTGAATCAGAAAATATACATGGACTGCATGGATGCATGCTTTAATCCTCTTGTAGTTTGGGATCCAATTGTTAAAGACAAAGGAAAAATTGACAAATTGTCAAAGGAACACTGACACTGGACTGTAACAGAATTTTGGCACAAGAGAAGTTGTTTGAGGCTTTTCAGATATGAACATCACCAAGGTACTACTGGCCACAAATGTTGGTTTTTACCAATTTTGCTCAAGCAAAGTGGCAATTTCTCTCAAGATTCTATGGTGATAAGGACAGACCATAGAATAACAAAATATTGAGGTGTTGTCATTCTCTATTCTTCTCACACACATTCTGTGCAACTCAAAACATATCCAGCAAGCTAAATTTCCCATTGCCACACAGCTGAGGGTTCATAGAGTGCACATACATAAACCGCATGAAAGGAGTTGAAGCTAATTCCAGAAAATGCAGATCTCTGCTAATGGACTTTGTTAGCACCTTAGAGGCCTGTTAAAGTGAAAAGAAGAGTGTACGAGCAATCTGACTCTTCATAAAAAAAAAAAGCAAAACCACAACCTAGCCTTACTGTAAATGTTATTAATGTGCCCGTTCTTTCTGTACAGTTTGCAGTGATTAATATATATTAGATTAGTACGATGTAATATATTTTAGATGCCAGTATCCAACATGGTGGTAATAGTAAAATATCTGATGTTGGCATTGTGATGCCTCCAGTCACTAAGGCTAAGGGCAGCAATGTATTGGCAGAAGGATTTCATTGGTTCAGCCACATTACTCAAATGTTCTCACTCAGTAAATAAAAGTGGACCTGTATGCTTTGAACCTGGTAAGCAGGAGCCCAAAATCCATCCATATTCCCGTTGCCACAGGGGTGTAGGTGTTGAGCTGTGGGAGGCCCATTGGGTCATACCGGTTCGTCTGCCAAGCTCGATATGCCTTCGCTCACTTTCCAAGGAACAGCGTGACCGCTGACACCTCACAATTTTTCCTAGCAATTTTTTCTAATCCTTCTCTCTCTCTCTCTGACACTCATTTTTCCAGTTTTTCAGCAATTCCTTATTTTCATCCATTATCTCTCTCTACTTTTCATCCATTGTTCCAGTTTTTCCAGGAACAGGTCATGGTGGAGGGCCTTATTAACCTGGTTGATGGAGTAGCTGAAGAGGACCCTGTTTGTCACCATGGAAAACAGCCTCAAACAGGAAACTTAAATGTCAGATCGGGCGAACTTGTCTTTAAGAACTCCTTAACATCAGCAAATATGTTTCAGTGTGTAAAACTTTCAACAAACCATATCCTGGATTCATGTTAAAATTTTCAGAATGCCAGATCGTAGCTCTTCTGTAACATGCACTGCATAAAGTCTTCATGTTAATCATGGTACATAACTTGTTAATCATGTTAATCATGGTAATTAACTTGTTAATCATGTTAATCATGGTAATTAACTTGGCAGCTCTTAATGAATGACCCTCATAATCAATTACAATTCAATCAAAGATGGATTACACACATACAACATAAAATTACATCGATATATGTGTGCATTAAATAAGTGGTGTCTGATTTATAATCGCATACTGATAAAGGGGGCATGGTGAATGCATTATTTCTGTTCTTTTTCATTTTCATATTTTAATCTATAAAAATCTGAATAGTTAAAAATGCAGAGAAAACATTTCGATTTCTGAAACTGACCTTTTACCTTGAATGACAGTTTCATTCTTTATAAGGACATTATAATGTTGAATTTAACAGTGCAGCGGTGGCAGTCTCAAATAATTTTTGTATCAAATGTCAGCCAAGAGGTTCAAAGCGCTTTTTGGATGACATAGGACCAAGGACAGAAAGCCACTTAATGATTATGTTTCTTTGTCATTTATTGACAGTATATGCAAATTCTGGTGACGCTGCATACATTAAAACGACATCAGTGGGCATCCAATAAGATAACATCTGTTCATCCTTGTCTGCAGGCCAATTAAAATCCATGTTGTATCGCTGTCATAACCCTTTTACTCTCTTACCACAAGGTTCCCGGTGTTATTGATCGTCTCACATCAAAGTCCGTCTTTAATACTTGTCCTTGGGACTAAAAAGCTATTTGAACAAAACAATAAGCCATTTTTGATAAATGCTGAAAAGCAAGCTTAGCAAGACAATAATTACTGAACATGACATACTGTAAGTATTGCTCTGAAATGGCCTGAAGAGAGACCGCTCTTTCAGATTTCAGACAGTCACCCTCAGCGCAGAACCGAATATATATACGGGGTTATGGCCATGCCATTACCAGCTATGACCAGAGGCTCACACTGGCAAGGCAACACTGCCTGTCTGTACCAGCCTCGCTGGGGAGCGACAGGGGTCGAGCCAGGTAAGATAGCCGGATTCATCCCTCTGTAGTCACGACAGCCACTTCAGTACACAACGTCAAAACAAGTCTGCTGCAAACCCTCCACTCAGTTTGTTGATTCGTACGTTCAATTCAATGAAATTCCATATTTATAGACACAAATTGTCACAAAGCAGGTTTACACAGATCCAAGGCCTCGTCTAGGCCCAGTCAAAGGATTGTTGTTCCAAAAGAAGACTGTAATCTTCCTTTTTCATTTCTATGGCTAATAATATAAAACTAACACCTTTTAATTTAGATGGGAAAGATTGAAACTGTAAAACAGCTGTTTTGTTTACGTTAATGATGGATATATCAAACTTTCCATAAATCAGTTTTACTTAATCATCAGAACATCAAAGTAATTCCTAATTATATTTTTCCTGTCACTGTTCTCACCAGTGGAGTTTAAACAATGAGAGACAAAAAATTTAAGTGTTGCCCTTTTACTGATACTTTTAAAATTTTAACGCTGCTACTAGTGGTCTCTGGTACATGGTTATATAAAAATGTTGATTAATTCAGTTCTCATAGCTCACTTAAATGACGTTGTGTTAAAAACCAGCTAGAAAGGCATTCTCAAATTTTGCTTGTGGGCTCCCAAGTTGCTAAGCCAGTGAAGTCACTCACCATGCTCACAGGCTTGGCCTATTACATCAGTCATTTAGCTGACGCTTTTATCCAAAGCGACTTACAGTTGATTAGGCTAACCAAGGGCCAATCCCCTGGGAGCAATGTGGGGTTAAGGGCCTTGCTCAAGGGCCCAACAGCAATGGTGTTCTTGCTGTGGCTGGACTGGGTCTTGAACCACCTGGATTTAAAAACTGGCTCCACTAAGAAGCACTTCAGTTGTTGTCAGTGTGTGGCACACCACCTCCTGGTCCTGGATCAGTTCTAGTGTCCCTGTAGTACTTTGTGGCCTTGTAGGGTGTAACAGTAATAAGGGGGTTTGAGTCACCCCATCACAGTCGTGGACTTTATAGTTGCAGTGCTGGTGGTGGAGGTAACGTAGGACGATTACGGAGACAAAAAATATTTACTCCAATATAGGTAGAAAAGATTCATGACTGGGAGCTTAGGAAGCGGTCTGTTACAAAGATAACAAAATCGATCAGTACATTTCTGTACACATTCCCGATATCCTGTGTCTTTGGAGCGGTGGGTGTTTATGGATTTCTGTATGTTCGCCAACGCAACTCAACTGAAGAAGTCCTGACCAGCCCACCTGTAGCTCACGCACCACTCCCTCTGTGCTGTATGTACATAACAAACTTTTACAAATTATACACAAAAGTATCTTATCAGAAGGGCATTCATGTGGTTTGCTTTAAATAATTTCTTTCAGAAATATGTTGGCGTGACCCTGTTCTGTGGCTGTCTTGCAGCACAATAGTTTCTCTGCACTGAGAGCAGGACAGGGTGCAGGCTGTTGGCAGGAGCCAAAGCAATCTGTCAGAGTGTACGTTCACCCCAGCGTGCTGTGTGGAGCCGTACCAAACGCAGCAACGTGCCGTACCACGCAGGTCCTTACTACCTCAATACCTCAAATACCTGCCGGCGTTTGCCCATTTGGCTGTGGGGAAGAGGGTTTGATGAAAATCAATGAGTCAAAATTATATGTGATATGATATTCATATGATATGAAAATATGTTTAAAATAACTTTTTGTCTATAAAAAATTTTGCTACAACACATTTTGACAGAAGCAAAACGGTACTCGGCTTAACCGTGCTGCAGCACCGCACTGGCAACTTTCGTTGGGTCTGTGAGATATCTGGAGATGGTTACGTAACTTGGCATCGATTGGGCCTTCCACTCCCAGCTCGCCGTGCCAAGTGGTGCCCGGCAGGGGAGTGAAAAGGCGGGCCTCGGGACCGAGTGAGTCACATGATCAAAACCCGAAGCGAGCGTTCGAACTGATCATTCCCCCGAGCCTGCTGGGAGATAGAGGAAGAGCGTTCTCCCTCCCTCCAGTGCTGGCAGCTGGCTGACTGCTGGGCTGATCGCCGTTGCCAAGAATACGACGTGTGCCCAATCCCACGGCCTTTCAAACACAGAATGCTTTATTTACACGTTACTTCTCCCCTAACGTTAAACCGCCGATTTCACCCATCGGTTCATCATCGTACGATTGATACCCACTCAAGAAGCACTGCAGGTGAAGCCCATGTATCCCTCCGATGTGCTCGCCCACTAGCCAATGACTGTTTCGCACCCCACGCCATACGCTGTGCTTCCGGAGAGCGGCTCTGATTGGAGGAGAGGCAGACCACCTCATAACCGGCAGCCTGTGGGAGGCTGGAGCATCAGGAGGAGAAACTACTGCAGCGGTAACGCGGAGAACCCCAGTCGGCTTCCACCCACCCCGGCTTTGATAAGGCCAGCTGCGTCCCAGCGCTGTCAATGATGCAGCCCAGGCTTAAACCTCCGATGTCACGGCTACGGTCCCCAACCTGCGACCTTTACTGACTCAGCCACTCAGAGGCCTCTCCTCTGTAGGAGCTGCAGACATACAGCGGAAGATAAGCAACCGAAAGGGATAAAATCCCAGAAGTCTACTTCAGCACTTTGTAATATTTTAAAACCGTTGGGGATAGACTGTAATTATAACTCAATCCAATACATGTTGGATAAAATTCTCTGGTGCAAGACCCAGAGAAGCAACTCTACCGCTGAGAGATACTACACCTACTGTACTGTTGTTTCATTACTGAGAGATACTAAACCGCCTGTGCTGCAGTTTCATTACAGAGAGATGCTGCACCTGTTTGAAGTTGCTTCATTACTGAAAGATACTACACCTGCTGTGCTGCTGTTTCATAACTGAGAGATACAGCAATATACAATCATTTTTCTTATTTAGTTACACTGGTCTCTCCAGGCCTCAGCGTTTACAGATACACATACACTCTAAATACTTTGTATGGTTTGTGTACAGTATGTGTATATATCTCAAATCTTTTTTGTCATTTAAACTGGGTTCAGATGGAATTCTCCATGACTGTTTTAAATACAAACGGAATTATAAATCGTCTTTGCCAAAAAATGTGTTCACCTTTGATTTCCCTTCCCACACCCTCCCACGGCTGTTCTTCCTCTCTTCAGACGCAATGATGCCACCGTCAAGTCTATGTGCACTTTCTTTGTCCTCCTTTTTCTCTCTTTCTCTTTCCTTCCTAGTTTCTTTTTCCCTCCCTCCACCCTCTTCCATTCCCTTTATCTCTCCTCCCTCTCTGCTTGATTATCCGTCTCGCTAAAACAAGACCCCTCTTACTTTCTCTTCCCTCGTAGACGTCTTCATTTTTCTTTGTTTCCCCTCCTTTATCTTCCTCTCTGCTTGTCTCTTTATCCTTCGCTCTGTCTCTCTCTCCTTTAAATCAGAATGCTAATAAGGGTTGGGCTGTAGTCATTAATGAAACAACATCTTCAACCTTGGTTACAAAGGCAAATCTGATCATCTAATCAGGTAACTAATTCAATTTAATTACACGAAACTGGACCTGCAACGGCAGACGTTTCTTGTTCAAGGGTTCGTTACGTCTCTCTGATTTATTCTCCGAAGGGTATTTGGCTTACTCTTACAAAATGAGGATCTCAATTTACATAAAGGAGTCGGTTCTCAAAAGATTGAAGTTACACAATGGAAGTTACACAAGCATAACCAAAGTGTGTGCGCTCTACTTTTATTCACATGTGAATTTTCTAAAGGTCTTAAGTACTTCCTGAATGTGTGTGCATCGTTCCTACTTCCAACACCATGCCAAGGGGTACATCCAAGGAATTTATGGTTTTATGTCATTCTTGTAACTGCCCTAAATTGTTTTCAACCTTCCGGTTACAACCAACAGTACTTGAAGCGTTAATATTTCCGCAGTTTTCTTTGGTGTTCTAGACAGGCAACGTTCCCAAAGGCGGTGGGGGAGGTGGGGGCAGTTTTGAAGTCACATTCTCCTCTGACCCTAGCTCCAAGTTATCACACTGTAAAGTCTAGGTCATGTCTTTTCATGCCCACTGTGATGTAACATATGTCACAAACTGGATTGGATCCAGCTAAAGTCTATTCTTATGTTGAACCTAATATCAAATGCAAAAGGGTCGTTTTGTCTGTTTTTCAGCAGTGACCAAAATTATTGTATTAAGTTCTGTTTACACTGGAGGAAAATAGGGCTTGCATTCATATGCAATGTTAAGGACAATTACTGTCGGTTGTGTCCAGGTAAATTCACTGCTTTGATTTACTGCTTCCTCCATGACACCCAGAACAAGGATATTGTGGAAAGGTACTGTCATGAATTACTGTACACATTTACATTGGAGAAACACGAGTACTTTCTTCAGAAGAAGTAGGGTGAGTTCATTTTGGTGATTGCGGAATAAACCCACATATTTATAAGTAAAAGTTACACTCATATTTAAATTTTTATTAAGACTCAAGGATGACTGCTGATTTAAGCAAGGCCAAAGCCAAAATGATGTGTGGACACTCACTTTGGGGCAAGGGCTGATGGCACTCTCAGTCATCTCACTGAGAAGCAAAATTTACCACCTTGCATCTACCCTCAGACTGAATCCTCTCCATTGTCTCCTCTTCCCGGCAGCCCTTGCCAAATGAAAATTAAAAACCCTTGTGATTTTAGTAGGCAGACGTTTTATGTACCTGCCACACTGATGCCAAAACTGTCAAACAAAATATATGTCCGTGTTTCCTAAGTAGAGCACCGCATTGCATGGTGCGTCATCAAATGGACGAATCTGATTTGATGTTAGGGGAGTCTGTGGTGCGAAATCCCTCATATGAGTTTGAGCACAGCTACATGCAAAATTTGCTGGTGTGATTGATATACGATGGTACGGTCATGGTCCATATACATGCTGCTGCACCAAAGGTTACGAAATACAACCAGTGCTTTGTCCCGTAACATAATTTCTTTAAAAGCAAAGAGGACAGCTATGGGCGCACTCCATCTGTTCCCATTACTGAGAGGTAGGTGGCTGCTGGCGATGCTGTCCATGGTCCTGAAACCATACAGCTCCTTGGAATATTGAGATGCTCAAATATGACACACCCACAGAAATAAACGCAATCAAATCTAATGAATCCACAATTAGACTATTTCGTGTTAAAGTTTTTTTGATGAAATCGTCTTAAGGTATGACTCATTATGTTGATCGATACATTCTGCATTTCTAAGTTTCTCCACTGCACAGTCGAATCCAAAGTGAAATTGTGACACAGACAGTCAAAATCTGTTAACAGACAAAAGGTGCTGGGCCCAAAAGTCAAGCCTAATGTGAGTTTAGCGTGTTATCGTCATCGATTTGTCTTATGTTCTTTGTACTAAGATACAATGAGTAACCTAGATCAGCTGAATGGCCTGTTCTCATCATTATGTGTTCTTATGGCATCATGACCCACTGTTAGAAGCGTCACATGGAGAGGCTGCACGATGGAAATGTGATTGCGTTCTTCAAGTTCGGCTGCACTCCAGAGCGGCACTCAGACAAAATTGCTGCTACCCCCTCACCCGCTCGCCCCCTCGACTTCGCCCCACGTCATCGATCAAGAGCCTGCCGGTGCTCAAGGGTCAAGCGGGGGGCGGTGGGGTCGGGTCGAGCCCGAGACCAGTCTTCCGTTCGACGGCCTTAATGCTGCTCTGATGACTGTTGATTGTGATTATCGCCTCATAGACACCATTCGGAGCACTGTGCACACTGACAGAAATATTCAAGGACTTCATTACAGAGAGTAAGGCAGGCAGCACATAGCACTAGAGAAAACAGACCTTCCTCTGCTCTGAGGGGAGAAGAGCTAACAGCTACCTTTATTATGTTTTCATGTAAATATACTCTATCCACGAAGAGTGTACGCAGCTTACATTTTACTTACTTTCCATTGATATCTCTGATGTTTTAATGGAAGCAATTTGGGTAAATATCTTTGTTCAGGGGTAAAATAAACATACCAATAAAACAGCGTGAGATTTGAAAGCACAGCTTTGAGATACAGGCCAACATTGCTATCCATTACACCTTGCACAATTATCACTATTATTTGTTAAAACATACTCAAAATAATAAAAGGCAAAGTAAAATTTCCTTCATGCACCCTAGTCTACTATAAAACAATAATGATCACATGCAAATACCATGTAAAACAAACATAAAATGAAACAGACTAGACAGACAGACAGACAGACAGAAATAATTTTTCTGTGTAGAAAATGTCATTGTATAGCCCACCATGGATTGTATGTGTATGTCTCAAACTTCTACGTTACATTTTATCATCTTCAAAGACTTCATGAACACTCATTATTAGGGATATGTAAAATGTTTGGCTGTTGCCAGCTAAGTTGATTAAATAGTTTTAATTGTGCTTTACTGGTGATTATGATAATCGAATGGAATCATACTTCAGGCCACATAAATGTGCAATTACAATAAGTGGTTGAAAACAAAGTTCAAATAAGCATCAACGCCCTACTGAATTCCCTGTGAGGGTTTCTCATGCCTAAGGATTTTATATCTAAAAGCCTGAGTGCCTCCCCAGAGAAAAAAAATGCAATAAATAAAAAAATATAAAATGCATGTGGGAAGCGCACGCTATTTATAGCTACAATAAAGTATGTGTCTCTGACGGTGGGGCCATATTTCAGAGGCGTGCCTGGCTCACAGTTCTGAATTTGAATGAATTACAGCAGGGCTTGTTGCACATAAGTGCGGCAGTGTGGCTCTTTAACAGATAGCGATGCAGTCTAGGTCAAATGCTTTCTGTTCACACTAAATGATTCATGTCCAAAAGCAGTATACACATATGCTTAAGGTGGTATCATTACTATTGCCTGGAACATTAAGATACTTGTGGTGTGGCACACTTGCAGGTTACTAAAAGGTAGGGGCACATCTGTAGGCTATTAGTGGGTGTGGCACACCTGTAGGTTATTGGTGGGTGTGGCACACCTGCAGGTTACTAATAGGTGTGGCACACCTGTAGGTTATTGGTGGCCATGGCAAAACTGTAGGTTATTGGTTTGTGCAGCACACTTGTAGGCTATTGGTTGGTGTGACACACCTGTAGGTTATTGGTTGGTGTGGCACACCGGCAGGTTATTGGTGGTGCTTTACCAGGGTGCAGAACTCAGGATCCCATGCATAGACCTACTTGCGAAAAGTCCACAAAGCCAGGGGCAATATGAGCTGAGGGGAATCTCTCCAGGTCTCTGCGTGTCCTTCCTTATTTACCTCTGTTACCCCAGGTTCACAGACTGTGGGGCTGTGGCAGTTCGCCAGCATTAACCAGATGTGGCATGGCGAGTCAACCTTCACCAGTGAAATGAAAATGAAACGTAACGTTTTAATGGGATTTCAAATTAGCTGCTGGCCTCGGCTGGTGGAAAAGAGACAGATGAGAAACCCTCGCCTATGCTGCAGTTTAACATGTGTTTTTCAGAGACTCCTACTTATTTAAATCCAGTGCGTTTTTTGCATAGATATTTAACTGCAATTACTGCATTCCTGCAGCCTTCTATGAATGTGAAGTGTTACAGTTGAATATTAATGTCTGAGTGACATAACTTTTTCACTCTGACGAACATAAAAGGCACAGGTGGTTCTGGTGAGTGGTTTGTCAAAATTGGAGACGGGACTTTAACATTTTGTGTACTGACATGTGGCCACAGCTCATTGATGTAAACTGACGCTGTTCAGAGTAGCCTATTGTGGGGGCTACAATATGCCATGTACGTATCCATATTTAAAGCATTTAACAACATGCTGTTACATTCAAAATTAGCTAGCCATTGCTAATTTTTTAATGGATGCTGCCAAGGTTGTTTATGGGTTGAAGTGTATAGTTTGCAGCATGCTTTGCTTAGCGAGCAAAGTTAAGTTCAGAATCTTTGAATAGAAATAAAGAAATGTTTCTTATGTGTAAGTCAGAGAGTGCACCAGCGTCTGCTTCTACTGCTTCTACTTAAGTGCACAAAATGCTACAGCACCTTCTGCAAAATTCCCAACTCCTCTGAATCAGAACGTCTCGAGAATGTGATGCCATGTTTCCCAGGAAACGGCCTCAAAGAGAGACGCTAAGATTGCAAGATGGCTGTTAAGTCGCTTAAACAAGGCAAAAAAAAATCTTTTGTTAAACAAACAGGGATTTAAATGAAGTGAAGTGCTGTCTCTCTTATCTCTCGACAGAACCCCTGAATCTTCCTGTAAGAAATGACTCACTCTGAGGAATATGCTGTCGTTTAATCTGAGGACACACTTCACTGCTTTCACATTAGCATAAACTCCATTTTCCCCCAGAAGTGGGGGTGAAGGATGTAATGGAAAGCATAAGGCCCGTTTTTGGTTTCGGTGGGCGGAAAGCTTACTGGAAAAGTGGTTCTGGAATCATTCTGTCAAGGAACAGAGTTTCTCACCTGGACCTTATAATCAGTCTCATGGTCCACCTGTCCATAACCCACACTGTCTTCTGAAATGCATGGTGTGAGGAGTGAGGGTGCCATACTTAAACAGTCAGGACTGCAGGTTGTGTCCCTTTCAGCTTCAGGGTGGCTGACAGGAGACCAGCTAGGGCTATGCAGCACCATCCATTAGCTAGCCAGAACTGGTGCAGTGATGTCACAGTGACATCACAATGACATCACAATGATGGACTGTCTGGTGCGCAAGAGACTGAAACAACACTATACACAAACTCCAAACTAATGTTTACTGGCTAATCTCCTTTTTTTCCCCCTATTTTTTTACTTCTGGTTCCTAAAGTGATAACCAGTAATAAAAGTCAATGAAAGTTCAAATGAACATCATACACTCACACACCTCCATACATACATTCAAAGACACACCAACTAAGCATGCACAAAACACACAGACAAACAGATACATGCTTGTACAAACATGAAACAGACACACACATATGCAAGAACATAAAAGCTTGCACAGACAAACACATGTGCACACACTTAGACACACACTGCCATAGAAACATACAGACATAAGAAACACAGATGAATCCAGGCTTTCAATATCCAACATGTAAAATGAAATTGTATTTGATAGGAAGTGTCCCTAGCTACAATCTGCATTCACCCACTTGTCTCAGACTGCTAAACACCTGGGAAAATAAATGAAATGTGAAACATGCACTGAGAAAAACCACAAGATCCGCAATGCTCAGGCAGATACAAGGTTATCCATCCAAGTGTAGATTTCAGTACAGCATGATAAAAGGTGCAATCTAATGCATAATCTTTCATTTGGTATGGAAAACCATACCCAGAACTGTACACTCTGTAGAAGGAGTGCTGCAGGTCCATTTCATTGAATGCATGGACACTTAAGCATTACTGTTGCAACATTAGAAGAAAGACTCAAATGAATCTAAACTATAGTCACACATACAAATGCCTAGAAAAATCACATTACTAAACAACAAACTTACATTATAATAAATACACACATAGACACACTCACTCAGACACACAAGCAGATGCTCAAGCTCTCTCTCACACACACACACACACACACACACACACACACACACACACACACACACACACACACGGAGGACTGCTTTCCTCTCCATCAGCTAGCAGAATTCCACATACCTTGCATTGGCAGCTGTCACTTCCCCGCAGTACTGAGAGGAGTGAGTTTAGAATCTGTGCAGGTAGAGCACCAGGGATGGATTTAAGGCAAAAGAACGCTCAGCTGTCACAACGGGGTAAAATGCAAAGACGCACTGAATTTTTATTCATATACTGCCACCGCCATTTCCTTTCTGCTCCCAGTACTGATGTTTGTATTTGCATGAATTTATGCAATGGTATACAAACATTGTCATATATATGTCATTTTGGGTTTTTTTTTGTGTAAATAAAAAATGGAAGCGTGTGCATAAAAATGAGATATTCAAACTGCTAGAAAACTTGATTAACATGAAAAAGACTGAAAAAAAAAGTTAATAATATAAATGTGTATTGATGAACTTATGTAACATGTGGGGCATGCTGACATCACAGCTGCAATTTTAACAGCAACAGCAGCTACACAGAAACATCTGTGTTGGAAACAAGTAAAACCCAATGTTGTAGCATCCCAAAGTGAATTCTCTGTGACATTCTAATCAATTTGTTTGTAATGACAGATGAGTATCGACTGTAGGCTTCTTTCGGTAAAGCATTTTTCTCACTTTTAACATCAGTTTCAGCCGGGAAACATCCTGCCACTGTCACTGGTCAGGAGTGGGCTTCCCAAAGCATTCGTAGGGATAAGAACCTCGTAAAATCATTTGTGGAGTGGTTCGTGGATCACATTGTATAGTACATTACACTACAGAATCGCATTGACTCCAGATTTCAACGGGCTTGTTATATAAGAGAAGGCTCATATCATAGTCTTTTAAGGCATTATCTGCATTTGCACTTTGCAGCAATTATATTTTTAGGCAGCATGCGACGGTTTCCCTGCAGGAGAAGCAAAGTGCTTCAATGCGGAATCTGCAGGGCAGAAAGTGACTATTTGATCTAGAAGTAAATTCTGTTAAACGAGAAAGGATATACTCCAATATGCAAGGTTATTTTGTTAAATAACAGGTGCATGGGTAGCTAGCAAAGTAGTCAGCTGGTTAAACCTGTGTATGTATGTATACATACATAACATACAAACATACATACATACACAAACACACACAAGCACTAATAATGGAGGCCAGGCACTCCTAGTCACTGAACTGAGCCAATTAACAACTCGTCAATCTATTACACGACAATGTTCTGAAAGTTGGATCTCTTTTTCATGTGGAGCTTTTCATATTTTTATAGTGCACACTTATTCAGGGTTATAGTGTTGACACATACCACAGCACACTCCCTGTTTTATCATTTTCTGGAAAACATTTTTTAAATTTTATAATAGGTTTCTTCCAAGAAATTCAAAATGTTAGAAAATCCATTCAGTACACTCATGGGTCCTTGAGGCAAATGTGTTCTGGGTGAGGAGGGAGATATAGTGCCATTAGTTTCAGGTCCCAAAGCGAAACAGGGCAGAAGTTGTGATTGTTTACCATGTGGCCAGTCGACACTAAATTTGTTGGTAGTGAAATATGCACTGATTTTTTGTGGGCTTTGTCTTTACATTTTTAACTCCATGGCACCACCATGCATTTTTATTTGTTCTATACTAATTTTCCACTATGGCAGTCTTGCTAGAAATCTGTATTTTTCTCTCTTGTAAATACTCCTACCAAATTCCATCACTTTAACTCAAACCATATTAGTATTACTCACATTTTTAGATATGTCACACCCACATGCATATTTAATTCAAACGTGTTTTTTTTAAGTAGTATAATTTCCTTTATATAAATGACTTTTCACTGACTGGCTTTTCCTCAAATTATACTATGAAGAAGAGATTTTAGGTTTGACACATGCTTTAGCTATTTAATGGACTGCAATACAATCAACTCGTCCTTTGCACAGGTAGATTTCCATCCGACCGCAAAGCCGTGAAGGGATAAGGCCAGGCTGGTATGAAAGATCCAGCAAAAATACAGAACATACAGAGCCTGCCTGCCTTCTGCCTTCCACCCGTCTCTAGAACTCAGCAGTTTTTATTGTCCAGCTTGGGTCAAACAGCTGACCAGTACAGGCCCAGCTTATCTAAACCCAATGATTAATGGCTAAGAAACCCATTAGACATAAACAATTAATCAAAGCACGCTGCACGGTAGAGGCACGACAAACAAGAGATAAAAAGAGAATTCATGTTATTAACGGGATTTCATTTGTTTCATTCACATATTCATGTGCTGGAGAGGGGAGTCTTGACAACTTGTCATTAAGGGAACTAAAGAATCACACCTCTCCCTGCTTACTGGTTTCACTCATACATGTAGTACATTCCTTGAACTGAAAAAATCTTTGGGGAAATTCACATAAAGAGTTATCAAAAGAAAAAGAGAGAGGGAGAGGGACTGGAAGATTTGAAAATGATGTATAGTGTAGCAAATGACATAAATGATGTATAGGTTTTTAGCTTTTTTTATTGTGCATATATCAGTTTGTACTTTAGGTGAATGAATGCATGTTTGGTCTATAGTTACAGAAATGATTAAGATTGGTGAAAAAGTGTAGCTAATTATAGTTATATAATTAAAATAAGTAACATTTGTTCAACCAGCTGCTTAAACAAATGTTACTTATTTTAATTATTACAATATAATTCATTACAGTAGAACTTCACCAGCGGGAGCAGATTTGCTGGATGTTTTATTTTTAATTTGTTTAATTTAATTTCAAGTCAGGGTTTTGCTTTTTTGCTGCGTAAAACTTTTGGCCAGCACTCTCTTGAAAGATACATTTTAATCTCAATGGGTCAAATCTGGTAAAATAATGATTCAATAAAACAATAATAATAATAATAATAATAATAATAATAATTCCCTGGGGAATGTCAGGAAATTAGAAGGTATGATATCAAATGATTGGCTGGTTAAAAACAACAGCTACCTTATCATTAGCAGTCACTATTTCTCAAAGGATAATGCCAAAGGTACTGGCCAATGGCTCTACTCAAAGATGCACATAATATTTGATAAAAATGTGTACTTGATTTTAATGACAGGGAAATAACAAGATGTAAACGGAAAACATGAATCCAATATGACTATGTGTTATTTGAGATCAGTTACGGCAATTATTTATGACAGACCTCTATGTTTATGCGGGATCCAGAGATCTTATATTGATTAACAATGCCACCAAGAAATAGCTCTGATTTGAAACATTTGACATTTTTATGACTTGCTCCACTCGTCTGATACTACCATTACCACAAGAAATATCTTTATGAGGGACTGTAGTGGGAATGACTTTGAGCATGAAATCATTCCATTTAATGGAACCAAGAGATTAACTGATGGTTTCTAATCTGTCATTAAAACAGAGGTGAAGTGTTGGAAACACTAGCATGCATCTTTAGCTTATTGAAAAGCTAAATGTCAGTGAAAGCTAATGCTAGTGTCACTTTGCATTTAGCCACACAACCATACTGTATGTCATACATCCCACCAATATAGCAGGCCCCACTAAATCCAAACCCAAATCATAGAACTTAAAAAAAAATACACCAGAAAATGTTTCTACCACTCTAATGTTTCTAATTACAGTCCAATAAGTAAAAATAGTAAAATCTGAGCAAGAATGTTGGTGGCATTTCAGCAATCAGATGTTCTTGGAAAGATATGGTACGCCATCAAAGTAGGTGCTGCAGTTTCTCAATAATATTAACCTTCAAGACCTTAATTTAATATACAAGCAGAACTCGAAACACAGAGGAGGAACTTCACTGAACAGATCAAACATAGTTTCACTAATGTACTACGCACTGTACATCTCACAGTCTGCTACATAACGTTATGCACAATACATGAGTCACCATAAATTCCTCCTGTTTATCTGACAAAATGTCAAAGTATAGAGTGGGAGACTATGATCAAGATGGAGAACAAACACCAGAAGGAATGAATGAAACGTCTATGGATGAGACGCTAACAGATAAAGGTCAGCTCTAAAACGGTGATGACATACCAAAAATGATAAAAACAAATGTCATCGTTTGCAACAATGAATCATTCAGGGGCAGTGTTTGCAAATAACATCATTTAACTTGTTTTCATGAGAAACTTGCGAGCAAGCCAAAGGAACTATCCACTTTCCGCTAGCTGAATCTGCTACTGGACTCAGCAAAGAGCTGTCGTTGTCAAATCACACAATACTTAATCAACAAATGAATGAATACCCTTGTTTTGTAGGGAGTACAGTCACTGTATTACAACAGATAGCATTTTATGATATCGCATAACAAAGGGTATTGCTTGCCAAAGAGGAACTTGATGTCAAACGTTTTGATTTAGCGGTGAAATGTATTGGCTTACATGTTTAACAATCAGCAGTTCTCCTCAGTTGATTTATTTTCTCATGTCTGACAAACTTGTTATTCGAATCACTGCTATTGGTATGTTTTATTGACACGTTTATCATTATATTTCCGTCTGAAAACATTCACAGTTCGCATATGCATCCAGGTGAAAAATATATTTCTTCATTAGGCAGGACTATGGGAAGGAAGCTTTGCTGATTCCGCAGAAGTTCCTGAAAACACAATCAGCTTAATTTATATGTTAGCACTGCACCGTTTTCTTTTATCCAACATAAATTTGACTGGGGTGAAGATTCAGTTTTGGATATCAATCAGCTATAGTCTCTGTTGACTGTATCAAAAAGCTTATAAAGTTTGTCTTATGGCTGGAATGTCATTGTTGTTTCAGATACAATTTTGATGAGTCTCTCTTGTGGTCCAACACTGGTACACACATGAAAACACATTTTAACTTCTCAAGCAAAAGTCCAGGAGGTTTGTTAGCCATAGCCTCCCTCCCCGCTAAACCCATGGAGGCTATCATTCAAGGTATCACTGATTTAAAAGAGCTCCAAATAGTCCTTCAAAGCACCATAATATCAGTGGGTGCATGTGAAACAATCATTTGGCACTACGATGAAAGGATAAATTAAGGCGGTGATTCATCCAAAGCGACTAACAGTTGATTGGGCTAGCCAGGGGCCAATCCCCCCTGGGTTAAGGGCCTTGCTCAAGGGCCCAAAAGCAACCAACCTCAGAGGTCCAAGTCATGTTCCTTGAATGATGTACTTTGACTACACTTGACTACAGACTGTCCCCAGACCATGAAACCTCATACTCTGCACCATGACAGGGTTTCATTTTTTATCTTCGAAAAACTGTCTTCTTCTGTCCGCCTCTTTGATTGTCCAAGCAGCCTATTACAGGGGACAGGAAAGAGTACCTGACACAAGTTCTCAAAGATGGCAGGGTCAAGGGGGCCTGGCCCATACCAGGGCAGAAACTATCGCTCATCTCGCTCCACTGGCCCGCTGCACAGTAACTAAGGGTGGAGGGATTGATTGTTCCGAGGAGGGATCCATACTCCGTGAGGAAGTGGGCTCTCTGACTGATGGAGAATGAGTTCCACTTTATACATCTTTATATAACGTTCGATACTTATCCTCCACGCATTCATCACGATGGTTCGATACCGCACTGCATGGGGGGTAGGAGGGAACGAAGGCCCTATTGTAAAAAATTGCAGGTTGTACCCTTGTTCGATAGAAATTTAGAGAAGGTTTTTATCACATTTTGGAGCCACTTGTTTCGACTCTGAACTAAAACAAAGGAGCTACAGGGTTCCTGTGCTTGAGGATCGCCAGTGACTGGACAGCTAGATCAAAACCACAGCCACATGGCTTTCTTCCTATTTATTGAGCTGATGCCGTTATACAGAATGGCTTAAGAGGAAATAAAGGCACTGGAACAGCAAGGTCATATCTGCATTCGAGCAACTGGAAAATTACTGAAAGAGAGAACAGGATAGTCCAACTTCAAGTGGGAGGCGTTCGTTGGTAGGGTAGGGTGTCCTGGGAATCGATAAGTTAACTTTGCCTCAGCAAAAAAAGTTCCCTTGCTAAGTATACCACACACTGTTTACTGCTTTGTTAATTTCTTCTTCACAATACGTCTTTTCTTGAAGTACACTACAACATGGAATCTTGACTAAATCTGACTGAAGGGAGAAAACCTCCCTTTATCTGAAGGGCTTTATCTGGTAAATAAATACTTGCTGTCGTTACAGTTCACACTGGACATTGGGTCCCATATCCCGTAATCCTACTGCAATTTTTATTTTGGACTGGTCAAGAGAAATACCAGTTGTGATTAGCCAAGGGGTGGGGGGGGGGGGGCTATGAATATCATTAGGCAGGGCAGGATGGAAGCTATAAGATAGCTGAAAATATAAGGTATAGTGCTTATAGCCCTTATTGTTTGAAAATTACAGAGCATATTTTTTTAGTTACAGGATGTTTGTCAACGGTTCCATTATAGATTAACAGATCAGTGATACCTGCCGTTTTATTTTATTTTTAGACGAACGGTCAGCTTTTTAATGACAGTGCCGAAGCATGCCAAGTGGATTATTCAGCCATTTGCCATATGGACTCCAACGTTGTGGGTGCTATTCAAAAACAGCACCGTGAGGATTATAACTGCAGTAGCAAGGGTGGGTAATATGTTAATCAGCTATTTACATTTTCATAATCATACTTTACTGTTCTCTTTTAAGGGCCTTCCTCGGCCTAGAGAAATACGTCATAATAGCAAAAATATTGAACATACAACAAGCATGTGCAATGTAAGCACAAAGAGAGAAGTCATTTCACACTATAGACCATGTGTGATTGTCACATATTTTTTTAAGATCCTCTCAAAATGCATACATTTGAAGCGATGCTGCCACAAAAGGAACACAAGCATTGAGAAACACTCTCTTTCGATCAGTTCTTGCCCACACACTGGTACTTTGTGTTCTGTGGTGAAAAACAGTCGCAGGTTTGCACAGGGGTGTGGGCTTTTGTGTCTGCACTGGTCCTGTGAGTTTTGGTGACACAAAGGAGACTGGAGAGGGGAAAAATTAGATCCAAATTTGGGGACGAAAAAGTGGATATCTGTTCAAAATAAAGCATGCAACGATAACTTGATGAAACGTAATCTAGGTCATAAACATTGTGTTTCAGAGTGTATTTTCATCTATGTACACTTCATTTTTATGCATGGCAAAAAATAGACTTGAGGCATTAAAATGAAAAGCTTTTACTTTTGTCTTGCGCTGTGCTGTGTATGATCTAGAAGATGAATTAGTCCTCCAAAATTAGGGCATTATTCATTTCGGTTACATATCTCTGACGTCCATCGTACGCATGTATTGCGCAGGCATAGTGCACACCTTCAGTGCGAAATGGCCATAGGGAAATCTGGGATTAGCTAATGTAGTTAAATCTACGGAGTTTCCGAGATGGAATTTCAGCAAAGAAATTAAGTCTCTTCTCCCAGTACTGTAACCCACTTAAAACAAGAGAATAGTGTTCAAGAGAGAGTGTAAGAGTTTGTTTATTTTGGAAATTTGTCTTAACTTGAACTACATATGCTCTTTGGTAGACCAGTGTCTACAAATGTTATCGGTTGTCCTGTGGTGTGCATGTGGTCTTTTTCTGTTTTATTTCTTTGGGGGAGCAATTTTTTTTGTAACTTTGCTTCAGATCTGGGTCTGGTTTTGGTCTTAAAATCTTCCTTTGGAGACTGGCGGAATGTGACTTTCAGGAATGGAGCAGTATTTCAACATGCAAATGCAACGGTAAAGTAAAATGAAACGAAATGAAAGTAGTGACACCTCTTGAGTGTTATGAGAGACACGGTAAATTACTAGCCTAAAGAGAGGTGGATAACTGTGGGACTGATAGCGCTGTACGCATTCTGTGGTATTATTACGGCTGGAGGCAGGGATATTACTGTAGCACTACACTCACTTAAACAGTCATCTCTCTACAGTGTTCAATATTTGAATGTGAAAGCTCCTTATTGACCGTTTTTGAGGAAAAGGCTGAGAGCTCCACTGTATGGGAAATAACAGGCCCATAAATGGATTGACAGGTGAAGGCATGTAAAGATTTATCTTAAGGTTTTCTGGGTGTTGATATTGTGTGGTTTTTCCATATTTATGGGGGCTTCAGCTTGTTCTTTTGTTTTGCTTCAGTGTAGCTAATAATTCCTATCACTTTACAGTAAAATTAAACAGCTAATTTACCATGTCAGTTGCTGGCTATGTCATGTAGATAATTAAAGTCGAATTAGGGTTTAGTCTGGCATGTCTCTTAACAGCTGTATTTACTGTTACTGTGTATATAATATTTAAATTATTGTCTTTAATAGTTATGTATTTAATACCTCTGTCTCTATATTATCCAGGCTCTATATCTATAAATAATATCAATAATTTCAATGAAAATCTACCAAAACATTTTATCAGCAAATAAGAGTGGAACCGTTTGGATTATGAAAAATAAATACATAAAGTTTACCCACCTGGGGGAAAAAACACAGATAAATCTGTTAGATTACAGGTTCTGTCAGGCATTGACCTCAATGGCACACTGGCTTATGGCCCATCTGTCTAGCCACTCAGCCATGTAAATGGATTATTGAAATTAAAAATCCATGCTGCCGAATTCAATATGTAGACTGATTCCGGCCACAATGCGGAAGCATAAAACAATTTGATCACTGATAGCAGCGGAGCATCCGCAATGCCCCACGGTACCACAGTAAATTAGATAAATGCGGTAATACATCATACTAGGCCATGGGGCACCATAGAGGGTTGCATATTCAACCTGGGTCTGTGCCCGTGGTACCGCTGTGGTCACGGCAACGTATGGGAGCACAAAGGGAATGAGACTGGGTCGGTTTTTCGCAGTTCCGATGATCTTCCGACAGACTAAATTTACATTCTTCAAGGCTGGGAAGAATATATCAAGCTTCGCTCTTAGGATAATTGGTCCTTTAAATGTCAGCTTTGACACAAAACTGACACTTTTGAGGTTTAATGGTTGGTCACATGACCGGCCCTTGTATAACGGATCAGTAAGTTATAATCGGACCACGGTGTCATGAAGGGATGAGGTGAAACTGGAACAGTTCATCCAGGAGTAAAATTGGATCACGGCACCAGCAGAAGTCACGGTGGATCAGAGTGGGGATCGCAGGTGCAAGCTTGCAAAATATAGTTCATATTCACAACCTTTTTTTGTTTTGTCCAAAAGCATGTGTGTGGAAAGTTTTACATGTGAAAACAAAAATGTCACATGGGAGGTCAGCTGTTCACATGTGAAATATTCAACTGATTTTAAATTCAGGCTTCATTTGTTACTAACACGTTTCCACATGTCCGAAAACCATAAGTCTCTTGGAAAAAAAAATCAATAATTTTTTTCACTTTTTAATACCTGGAGTAATACAGCTGTGCACTGACAAGAGGCCATATGGGCATTTTGACATCCATAATTACTGTAATACAGGCTAATTGTATTCTCATGAGAAAACACTCTTCTTGTTGCCTCATTTTCTTTGTTGTCCTGACCATTAGGACTGCAGAGATGCCTGCAAGCTGGCCTCCTTGTCTGCACAGCTTCACTTCACGATCCGAACCCAGTAAAAGACACATGGAGAGGCTAAATAACATCAGCGTATCGATGCAGGCAGAGCAAAAGCCCAACAGGAGCACAGTCAGTTCCTTGGCTAGCACAAACATTGTTTTGCTGTTTTTTGCAGTAAGGGTGTCTGTGAATGACAATCACAGGTATACAGCACACAAGCTGTCAATAAATTAATAAATTAACAAATTAATTGCCTGATTTGCTATAAGTGTGATTAATCACACTTTTATACTATGTAAGAAAATTTATTTTAAATGAAACATTTAAATTTTCATTTTCTAAATATACTTTTCCATTTTCAAACTTTGCAAACAGATTACAACTCAAAACACCATCTGACTTTTGGAAGTCTTTCTTCATTCTCCATCTCAAAAATCAAAAAAATATAATCAAAATTAAATATACTTTTCCATTTTCAAATGGATTAGTCCCAGTTTCCAAAAAATAAAAAAAAATATAATCAAAAACTTGTAAACCACTCTTTCCTACACCAGGTCTGTAGCCATGTGTTAAACCTCCATATAAAATTTGCTTCCTTTGCTAGCATGGGCTATCAGCAGAATTCCAGAGAAGACCATAATCAAGGTTCTGCTCCCAGTGTCATCAAACTGTTCTGCAGAACCCCTCACCCACCCCCCGCATGTGTCACTGGCCCAAATATGGATCATGACTACTGGATCCTCTCCCGCTCTGGGCAGAAGCTTGACTGAACATTCCAGAAGGTCACTTACCTGGGCACCAGGTAGGCACCAGGCCATTCGAGACTGTCTGTAAATGCACTATGCGTTGTACCGCTCTAATGATTGACTTTCCCATAACCATTAACTTCCATTTCCTGGACAATGAGGCCACCTGTGTGCCGCAGGGCTCACGGCTTCTCCCTCCCTATCAGAATTGTGGGCCAGGTCCTTTTCCTGCAAAATGATTGGTCATTTCTGTAATTTCTGCAGATGCTTCCACTTAAGGAATTATGCAGCCCTTTATTTGTGTTTGTCCTACAGCAGCACAGCCTGCTCTTCCTGTTTGATCTGGAAGAAGTGAGTGTACTGTCTCTTTAAATCACTTATAAATTCATGGAACTCTCACAACACCAGGTTTCCATGGAGTCCTGGATGTTGAGCCTCGAGATTGAGGATCTTGATTTCTGAAAGTTCAGTGGCAAACAAAATCATCCTGTTGGTCTCCCTGCAGAAGTCAAATCATCTAACGACTCTCACCCTGTTTTGGCCATATTTTTACTCTTAATTAATGACCCCTTTCCCTAAATCACCAGTTACTGAAAAACTCACGGCTGCTAGGGTATATGCTACATTCCTTAGCTAACAAAGCTAGCAGTAGCTTGCTAGCTGCTGCCTCACAGGAAAAAACAGTGAAAAATTCCCTCTCTTCCTTAACTGGAAAAAAATCAATTTATGACAGGATCAGTCCTACCATTATTAGAATTTGGTAGGCCAACTGATCACAGACGGATGTTCCAACTTATGTTTTTTAAACTTTACGATGGAGTGATAGCATCACTTTCAGTACAGTATTCAATAAATAACATGAGATATTCAACACTTTGTTATAAAATAGGCCTTGTGTTAATGATTTTGCCCAACTGTAGGCTAATGAAAGTGTTCTAATCACATTTAGGGTAGGCTAAGCGAGGCTACGATGTTCAGTAGGTTAGGTGTATTAGGTGCATGTAATGGACTTAAGATGATTTTAAGTGGAAACCATCTTAAGTCGGGGACTGTCTGTATTAGTTTATATGATGGAATGAACACAGAGAAAACCTCAAATACTTATCCACCTCCAAACAGTGGAACATCCTCTTTTTTATACTTCCACTTACTGCTTAAATGTAATCTCCCCTTGAACAGGTGTCTAAGTCTCAATGGCCCTCCATTGTAAAGAGCTGAGCTGTATAACAGATTCTGACGAAAACTGTCCTTTATTCAATAATATTTTATGCTTTTTCAGTTAAAAAACAGGATAAAATTTAGGTTTACTATTTTTGGAAAATGTTACTTTTTCCCAGAAGTCCATTGAGGAAATTCTCCATAGAACAACGGAAAAAGAGACGGCATGCAAACCATTTTCAGCGCGCTTTCACAATGCTTAATGATGCAGTTTCACGATAATATGCATGGAACAGGACCTTCGTGGCAATTAAGAACGCTCCGCTGAATGGCACAAAAGACCTTGAAGTTTTCAATAGCCTGTTGTTATAGCAACAATGTGGACAAATCTGACAGCGCGTCAAATGTGATTCCTGACATTACCCATTACGTCACAATGAAACACACGCCGGAAAATGTCTGACTAACCCAGTGACACATTGGGTGTTAGTATTTTGTCACATCTCGGATTATTTTTAAGCAGTCTGAATAACTGTTAAAATACCCTCTTATTCATAATTTCACAAAAACGAGCCAGCGCAAGAGGATGATCTGTATAAATTTTGACAGCCTGGTTAGGAGTCCGGGCAAAAAAATAAATAAAAAAGTGACTCAGACAATGGAATAAAATGTATGAGTCTAAGTACAAGTCCATGTAAGATACAGTACAGTATTGAGAGAATAAACACCATTTGGCAGGAGATCTCTACTGTGCCAAATGCCTCTGGCTCCTATGAAAAGACATTAATGCTTTTCAAATCACATGGCATGGAGCAATAACAAATGACTAAAACTGTAACCCCTTTGCTTTGGGAAATTCAATTATGAAACTGAACAGAACAGATTAAGCATGTCTGTACAGTGTCTGTGAGAATAAGGTTAAACAACATCCTGCGTGCGCGCAGTACGCTCATGATTTGTGTATTTGGTTAGGCCCGTGTACGGTCACGGTCTTCTGCTTTCGGGTTTTTGCCGCTCGTGAATTATTAAGGTGGATGATGGTGAATCTGCTGCTGAACCAAAGTGTTGAAAAGTAAACATGATTAATGGTACATTTGAAAATGAAAAAAATACATATGAAGTATGAAATTTAAATGTACTAAACAGAAAGAGTTCAAATAAAAAATAACGGACATAAAGGAAAGCTTTTTCTCCCATCTGGACTTGTATCAGGTAGTCCGGTGGGCAGGGGAGAGGAAAACACGTTTACTCATGTCTCTGTATATGCAAATTATTTATACTGGTGAAGGTCTGGTCAGGCTGCACTGATGGATTTAAATGGGTAATTGGACCACAAGTGCAATCCCATTTTTATGACACTTCAGGGCCCAAAATCATGTTATTTCCTTTTCGAGTACTCATGGATTTGTTGAAATCGTGGCCATCACATTCACCGAGCAGCCGTATAGTGCTTTCAGTGAACGCCCAGAAGCTAATGAAAAGCACTATGTATGGCTGATAATATGAGACCAGTGGAAAATGAAGGTACATTTATGCTAAGACAATGTTGCCAAAATCCTAGCAACAGATGCAGTGATCTTCACTTTGATAGCCTTACATGTTTCCTCCAAAAAAAGGTTATCATATTATTAATTCTGAATATGATATAACCATCTGCGGTGGAAATTTGCATGCTTAATCATGCTTCTGACTTGAACTGCTTTTAAATGAATCTTCCGTTAGAATCATGGCGCCAATGTATGCTCGTTTGTTAATTCAAATTAAATTTGAATAACTTTTGAATAAAATATGAAGAATCTTTGCTCATATTTCCTCATCTGCTTCCTTTATGAAGCAAATGGTATCATGTTCGCAATCACAATAGCACAGAGAAAGTCAGGACAATAACATAAACCTAGTACAGTATACGTTAAACTTAAAAGTATGCATATACATACACAATGACAGAGTTAATAGTCTATCTCAAAGGTAAAAATTATATTTTGGTGGCGAGATCATAGTCACCAGCTACTAAATAAACCAATAGTTTCAGTGCTGGTAAAGAGTGACCTGTTACAGTCTGTGTCCTACATTCAAATGTATGATTTTTGTGCATGCCCTAAGCTGTGTAAAAGAGCCATGTGGTTTATTGTTTGTTCATTTGATTAGCGCCTTGGTTGTAAGCAGGATGGTGATGCGAATATTTGCGGAGGTTTGTGTTCATGAACTAGGATAACCTTCAGGAAATAGGGTTCCTTGTATCTCTCCACAACCAAATCCCCCTCCCTCCTTCCTTCCTTCTCACTGAGTTATATTACAAGTCTAGTCACTGTGCACACAGCCAATCTTTTTTGATCTTTTTAGCTCTCAAAGCATAAGTTCAATGACAAGTAAAAACAACTATTTTTGGCTAAAAATAACAAAGAGCCAAACCTATTTGCAAACAGCCTGTCCATTTGGGGCCCTCTCCCTCTATATAGCATAAGGAAGGTCACAGACGCCCTTATCAGAGTGAATTTGATTATTCTTTAATCCAATAAGCAACCATGGAGTGCTCTATTGATTTTTGAACATGAATAATTTTTTTCGAAAGGCTTGGAACCTATGAGGCTAAAACCTGCTGAGAAGAAGAGGTTTGGCATTTTCTCATTATAACACTCTAAAAACAAACAATTACCTTTCACGGAATATAATGAGTTTCTTTCGAAGGAGTTATTGTAACAATTATAATACTACCATGGTAAAACCTTGAAATAGTTGAACCGCTAATTCTTCCACAAAGTTCAAACCATCAACAAAAAAAGTTCTAATTCATCTAACAAAATGAGATAATTGTATGTATGTTCAATACCCATCAATAGGTACATTTTTAATTCTGGTGCTCTGATTGTGCCGTAGTAAAGAATAAAACGAAATAAAGGAGTATAATCACAACAAGTGTCTCTCTGAAGGATCCACAAGAACAGCATATCAACAGCTGGAAGCAGAAGTAAAAAACCCCAGCTTCAGAAACGAAACATGCTACTATGCACAATGGTTCTAATTACCCTTCTGAATCTGGGATCTTCCACCTCTGGCCAAAACATACCCATGCATGGAATATACAGAAGTAGCACAGCGATTATGTGATAGACAGAGGCACCAACTAGAAAAGGTTTTGGATGGTAATCATAAGTGAACTAAGTTTTTCCACCTTTTTAAAAGTAGTAGTGTTCACCCATCATTTTTTGTAAACATTTTGCAAAATTTTCATTGCCGTAATATTATTGAAGGAAGCATTGTATGTATGCACATCAAGGGCTGAAGTTTTCAATTTATTGTCCGATTGTTAATCAAGCAAAACAGTCCATGCTAACCCCTCCTGGCACTTGAGACTTTCACCCCCTCTAGCACTTTAACACCCTTGTTCCGAAAGAAATGCACTTTGTGTTGCAAGTCGCTCTGGATAAGAGTGTCAGCTAAATGCCTATAATGAAATGTAATGTAAAACAGGATAATGAGAAACCATAAGTTTGGATTGAATGCTCTATCTCTATTTTGAGCTTTTCATAGAATCCATCTGTGTACTGTGGTAGGCAGGATGTCACTCAGTTGATTGACGTATGGGCTTTTAATGGTCAAAAAACAATGATGGCAAGACAAATTCCAGAGAAATGCCAGAGAATTTTCCACCGCTGTTCGAGACCAGGACAGACCAAGACCACCTCAGTCGAGACCAGGACAGACCAAGACAAGACCAAGACAAAGACCAAAGGGTCGAAACCAAGACCAAGCAAGTCCAAGACTGGAATAGTCTTTCGATCTTTCAAAACAGCCAAAATAATGATGTATTATAACACATATTATTGCAGACCTGCCATCCTTAGACATTTTTTTCACTACCGCATCGGTACAACCTAAATGTAGCAACCATTACCATAACCTTAGTGTGGAGGGAACATTCAGCAATGATCTGCCAATCAGAAAACAATACAAAATATACCATATTTTGGATAAACTGCAATGTTTAGTTTATTATAATTTATTAAAACATTACTATATATATATAAATTAGTCTCATATTGTATTAACTATCATTTAAATCATATGAGTGACAAAGGTCATGCATCTAATTGTCATTTTGATTTGACACACATCTTTCACTCATACTTGCCCACTGCCTGGATCTCAGATTCATGTGCAACATATGAACACATGAATCCTTGGGACAAAACTGTTTATAACATTGATGAAGGTCACTTTTAGCTTTTGAAATTCTCTGTCTTTAATTTTTGTAATACGATAGCTGTGCTTGGAACATCTGGTCATTATTTCTACATGACTTTTTCATTCCAACAAATTTATGTTGTTAGTAATAACTATTTACAAGATGTGAGGGCCTATCTCTCAGTTACTTTGAAATAAACAACAAATTAGTTGTTGTGAAAGGCAAAAAAGCAAGATCAGCTGAAATATTCTCCAAGTGAACTCAGGAAAACAGTATAACAATAGTAACAAAGTTCAAACTTTTGAAATTACATCCATTATTGAGAATTCCAGCATTCATTTAGTATCGACGAACAACATATGTTGTAACAACGAACAGAAGGCTAGGAACTTAACGTTAGTTTGTCAGGCAACAAACTGTCCATATTATCAGAAGGACCTTGATGATGGATACTAAGTTATTAGATGAATATTATTTCATGCTGCACTGATGTGAGGGGTATGTCTTGCACATTGATTCTTTTTAGCCATAAACATACTGGTTACTTTTCCAAAAATGTATTTACTCACTACATTTATCAACCCTTATAGCTGATTATAAATGTTTATTACAATGCTTTATTACACATGTAGGTATTTTAAACACTGTCAAATTTCAACTTTTCGCTCTCTCATCCACTAAGAGGAGAATCAACCAAAAACTGTTGCTAACTCGAGCAGTGAAGGATGAAGACCGAGAGGGAGGAGGGACCTTACTGAGGAACGTTGATGGGAAATGTCAATCACCCATATTTGTGTCTGGATTATCTCCACTCGAATTTTTATCAACTGAAATAAAAAGAGCTCTAATGTGGGTGATGACTAGCATCTTTCAGTGCAGTTTTCCTGTAGCAGTTCTTATCAACATACTTTGATGTCAAAATGCATACATGATACACAAAATGCATACAGGTTGGCAGGTCTGATAAGTCATCAAATAAAGATGTTAGAGACCAAAAAAAAGCAAAAAACAAATAGGGTCCAATATTGAGACACAGGTCTTTTGGTCTTGAGGGAAGTTTCCAGATCAACACCAATCGGAAGACACAACAGCACTCTTATAATCCCTTCTGATAACTTTTCCACAAAGCTGGGAGGTTTCACAATTCATTACCCAGCCAGGCTGTCTGATACTCCCCTCTGATCCACAATGCCATCAGCCCAATTTTCTCGAAGGAAACACCATATGACAAAGTACCCTTTTCTTTTGAGATTTGTGAACTTTGAGCTTAAGACATTTTTAACTAGAACAGTCAACAAGGAGTTAATCCATGAAACTATAACCAACAAACAACCAACCAGAGACACATTATCTCTTACATTTTAAAAATCAGCCTTGGAAAAATAGGGGAAATGCTCAATGACAGTTCAACGATTGGCCCGCTGCAAAGCATTTGACTGACAGGGCAGCACAGAGACGATACGTCAGCCGCATGCTTAGCGTCTGCAAATAGATGACTGGACCGCAACGCCAAATGCTGTCTCACCCTGTGGGAAAGATGCGGGGTGAGAAGACGGCCCTGGACATGTGATGAAGAAGCCTTTGCGCTTTAGCAGACAGCGTGATTACAGTTTGCAGAGCGGACTGGCACAGCTTGACACATGCAGATCATTTGCAGCCAGCCGTGGGATGAGGGTGTTAGCCGCTGCTGGATTAGCAACTTTCTCCTATTCTGGGATGAGCCAGGATGGATGATGGAGGGGGGCTCCACATTCGACAGGATCGATGAGCCCCCATCCCCACATGACATGAATGGATGACAAGAAATGAAAAGAGCCGTCAGCACCCCAACCCCCCCCATCGGCGGGCGCAAGCATCGATGATGGCAGAAGCTAAAGTCAGAAATGCCCCCACTCCCCAAAAAAAAAAAACACTCACCTTCAGGTTCACCACACAGAGTGCACTGTGACTCTACAAACAAGAACCAGAGGAGACAAGAAGAGTTACTGTCTGTGTCCCTCAACAGATAGTGACACAGGAAATTTGGAGGGCACAATTAACCATTCAGAGGGATCTGTCCATTGTGCAAGCGTCAGACAAGAAGCAAAAAGCACATAATTTAATGATAAAGTGAAAAAAATAAAATGTTGCTATGTTCCAAGAATTCTACAGTATGTAAAAAATAAATAAAAAAAAACATGTTCTGTTGTATAATATGGTTTTCTGTCCTTGGACAATGAAATTCTCTTGTAGTTTTGTACTAAATCTTTATCACCATCATTCCGATCACCATAATTACCAAAATGATTCTTCAAATACAGTCTTTAAATTATTGCTTATTACAAAATAAAATGGTAAAATGTTCAAAACTCAGCAGTAGGTTAATAATACTATGTTACGTAAAACAAATGCATAAAAATTGTACATTAGTAAGAATAAAAGAGATTTATTCAACAATTATGCCATAAATACAAGAATTGAGAGTTAAATCCACAGAGAACAGAGGACAGTCGACTATAATTAATAAATGATTTCACTTTAAAGGAACATGAATCACCAGATGAATGGAATTCCATATTGATAGCCCCACTTTTACATCACCACAGCAAACAGAGTAGTAGGCACTGAATGGCTAAACATTGTTTTGAATGAAGCAAGCATTTAAAACACATATTTTGGTGCTAACCCTATTTTAGCCTCAGCAAGCATAATAACCTTAACATCCATTTTTAACACACAGGATATTCTGGAAAGGGGGTGGCATTTTTCACAAGCTGCATCTACCCTGATATAACAAAAGAGGCCAGAAAACAGAGCCGCAGAAATCTAGTCTCAATGAGACGAAGGCATGTACTATTCTCTCAGCTGCCTACATTCCCAGAAATCCTCCTGATCTCGTTGTTCTCATGGCATGACAGAGGGAGGATTTGTTAAGATATTTACATGCAATGCAAAGCTTAAAACAGAATCCGAAACTGCTACATTTCTTACCTTGAGTTTATAGTTAGGAATCTAGGTCAAGTCCAGACAGACTAACTTTCTGTCTTTCAAATAAACCCCATTTTTATATTTGTGATACATTATTGACATTTATGACATTTTTGATTCAGTAAAGCAACAAAACTATAGTGGTATTTTTGTTAAACTGTTATAACTGTGTATCATCAGCAGTGTAAACTAGAGCTATGAGCAATGTTAGCTTCAGCAAGCATTTGAGAAGAGAACAACAGAGGACGTAAATGGCCAGCACAGTCTGTATGCACTGTAGAATGAAGTCTACCTGCATCTAAAATGTTGCAGCAGGAACATGGTCTCACGCCTCCATAAGAAAGCCGTTACTCATACTTAGCTGATGGAAGTGGAAAATTCCGTCTCAGCTGTCTTCCAAAATTTTACATAAATTCCCTATTGGGTTCAAATCTGGTGACGGTGAGGGCCATTATATATGGATGATGTCAATGCCATACTTCACGATCCATTGGGCAGCTACATTTTTGTTATGGACAGGCACGTTATCATCTTGAAAGACACCCCTCTTTCCGGAAAATAAATGCTTTGCCATTGGGTGAAGGTGCTCGCTCAGTGACTTTAAGCAATGCTTGTAAATGGAAATTGCCTTGACCTCTGCAAAAGAATACCTCAGGAACTACGCAAGGGAAAAATCACACCACACTTGGAATTTCACTACCTGTCATATGTCCTATCAATACATTTTATTTATATCTCATGAAGTTAATATTTAGCCTTAATTATTGCATTGTTATCTGAAGTAATGCAGTTGTTGGGCAGTAGTTTTCACAGAAATTTTACTACAGCAAATGCTAGTCATTATGTCGTTGTGCCAGTCAGTATCTGAACAAATAATGAGGAATCATCTCAAATCTGATACATGTTACCAAAAGCAGAGTGATATCAGCACTAAGCTATTTCACAGTCAAATGTACCAAACCTATTAGTTATACATGTATAGTGATCTGTAGTATAATTGGTGGGAAGATTCACAAAATTTGCTTACTATTTATGTTCACGACACACATACTTAAGTATTGTATTTCTTGCAGAAGTCAGAAATATTTTGTATTAATTACTGCATTCTGCAACAATGAACAAAGTCAAATTTCACATATTTTGTCTTACTTCCATAAAGTAGTTGGATTATACCTTTAAAATAAGCCTCCTATAAGCCTCTCTTTTTTTTTTTTTTTACCAGAGCCAGAGGGTATCTGGGTTTCATTAAACCAGATTCCTTATTTACCTAATTTAATCAATTAGCTGCTTGATTGAATAAGCAGAACCCATTTCCCTTCCTGTTGAAAAGTTGGATGTGAAACAGACCTTTAAAATCCACCTACATGGACCACCGCTATCCTGCCATCAAACCCAGAGAAACCTGCAGGTATCCATCTTAAAATATTTATTCCAAAACCTGACTTTGACACACACAGCCCTTTGCCCTCAATTTTGCCGTACACCTCGCCTCGCCCCAACCTCATCCGGCGCCGATGACAGCGTTTGGCAGCGGTGCCATGTTGGCACGACGTTGCTGTTTAAAAGCCTTGTTTGAAGGTGGCGAAAAGCAAAAGAAAGGTTTGAACTCTGAATGATTTAATATGAGGAGTCACGTCCTCTGCTTTGTCATGTGACCACCACTGTTGGCAGAGCTGCCGTTTTATTGGGCGTGGGAACTCACCTTGAATGATTGTCAAATGGCACGGTCATTAGGACAAGCAGTACTTCCCAAAATCGAGCAATGTCAGACCCCTGTGTGACGGTTGAATAAAAACCTTGCATTTTTGCGCCTCCTTGATTTTTATTTATTAAGGTTAAGAGATTGGTGTGTGGCCTATTGCAACATATAACAATAGATATGTACAAGTCTACCACCATGTGACCACACTCTCAACATTTAAGGACTCCAGTATGTTTTATTCGGTCAATAAAGCTTTCAAAAAATCTAAAAACAAAACCTGCTAGCTAATGTCTGAAGGATCTGTTTACTTCTGTCTTGCTTCTAGGTATCTGCAAAGCTTTTCCCACATATTTTCCAGGTTGTCATTCCCAGCCTACTCACTTTTGCACACTCACCTCTGCTCCATTTTGATTGGCTTCCTGAGTGAACCTATCACAATAGATTCTACCCTCAGAAGCTGTTTCAAGGGGTAAAACTAATGGAGGTCAAATGTAAACGCGTAACTGTGGCTGTGTTAATTATTTGCATGTACATGAAATGTATAATTTGTTATCCCTTCAGTGAAAAAAATAACTACTCAATAAAAATGGAGGGAGCATCATAACTATAACAAACATTTTAGAAAACACCAAAAAAGAATCAAATATCACTATGACCAATGACTTAGGCACACTTCCACACAAACTGTGCAAGCAAGGGTGTGTGTCATAGCTCTCAGGTATTTATTTGCCACATATTAACAGATTACATTGTTGGCAAATATAAGCTGTAATATACTGTATCATAATACATTTAATAATGTTATATTGTGCTGTACCACTTTAAATGTATCAACATTATCACTGAATCACCAGTCTATACACTGAGATACATATTCCATCATTGTTTCACCAAAGATTCAGGCCCCTAGAGGCAAAGTTATCGTACATGATTGAGCAGCAAGTGGTTAGTTTGTCACTTAAACAGTCCCCTCAGGCGAATAAGCAACAGTGTAGACTTCAAGCTGACTTGTCTCTTTTTTGCACGCATTGCACCTGCTTACAAACATAGCTGGTGTAAATTCTGCCATAGCAACACTGCCAGTGAATAACCAGGCTTCTCCTTTGATTCAATATGAGAGTGTGTGCTATTAGCTTGTTTTCAAAGCTCATACTGCTAAATGCTAGCTGCTAAATACTTTGTTCTAAATTGTTTTAAAAACCAGTGAAATGTCATATAGGGTGTCAGTCCATGTTGGGGTAAGGGAAAGCGGTAGTGCCCAAAAAACCAGTGGGCATGCACAGCTGAGAAAGTCTAAAAATCAACCCTCTTCTTTGTTATTAAATAAATATTAAATGCTAAATTTAAAGGGTGTTATCTGCTGCTCCTTTTGGGACAAGTCCTCAGACATCCACTTACTTTATTTTTTGAGTCTCCGATAAACTCCCAGTTTGACTGCCTAAAGCTACCTCCCACTTTCCTCATGTGTACTTATACCAGAGTCTCTGCCCTTATCCCCCCACAGAACCAACCTGTCCCTGACTGCCAGCCAGCCACTCTCAGCCTAAATATGCAGCAGTTCATGGGTGGTCCACCACTTGGCACAGCTTATGCCATTTTAAACAGTGTCAGCTGTGCTGCTGGTTATACACTGGCAAGCAATCACTGTTTGTTGGCTGGGATTGGAACCCTATATCCTACACTACCCTCTCTACACTTTTCAGGTTTCACTCAATCATCAATTCCAACCTACCTTATCTTGTAGTTATTTTTTAACGCACTGTGTTTATGTTTTGACATACAATAAACCTGAAATCATGATCTTAAATATTTCCGTTGACTTTTGTTTCCATGAAAGGACAGTCAGTTTTTCCCCCAGATGTTAAAAACATAAAAGGAAAATAAGAACAATTGTCTTTGCCACAAGATAATACACACACACTCACACACAGATGTGTGTCACTTGGTTAGGAAGAACAAGTCATATAGGACCATGCAATGTATGCATTAAGATATTTCATTAATATTCCCGCTACATAGTGCACTGTCAGACTTAGCGCTTGCATTAATCTACCTTTTAAATAGATGGGGCTTTTTACCATTTTTGAATCCTTGTCTAACCTCGTTTTTTAGGCAATAAAGTCTGACAGATTAAATTACAGCACCTCAGTAAAATAAGAAAACTCATTAACAAATCATGTCTTTTTCAAAACTCAGCTGCAGGCTGAAACTCAAAGCAGCGGCACATTTCTTTACGATAACCGCACGGTGCGCTACGCCGATGGCCGCATTTGCGAGCAACGCTTTATGAGGCGACCGTCTTTAAACGCACGATCGAGTCAGAGACGGGGAAACGGCAAAAGGGGGGCCCATTCAATAAACAAGTTCAATATTTTGTAGGTCCTTCATTAGCAATGCAGTAACTTTCGCAGTGCCCAGTGATAACGGAGTAATGTCTCTCTAGGGAAATCACTGTCCCCTTAGCGAGATGAGCTTCCTGCTGCTCACTGAGCATTCACAATGATAGATCCCCAAGGTCTGGACACAGATCCATAACATCTCAGAGGAGCTCTATAGGGTTCACCTCAGGTGAATTAGGTAACCAATAATGCATTCGCAGAGGATCCACACTCAGCATCTTTCAGTAATAATGAGGCGAATGATTCACACAGTCTGGCTTACTACCTTGATCATTGTTGGTACAGCATATGCTAATAGTTATCTTAAGTACCTTACTGTAAAACATCAACATATGTGTACAGGATAATTGGAAAGAGGAATCTGTGGATAGAAATTGCCAATCAGAGCCTTGTTTTCATTTCTTTTTTCGTTTTTTGAATGTGCAGTCTCATCTTTCATGGAAAAAAAAATCTGTGAGTGTTGCTGTTTTGTAATTGTGAATGTTCTTGATCTATGTCCCTTTGGTTTAAACTTAAGTGGTGAGGGCCACTGAAATATATACAACTTTTTGAATATTTTGAATATGCTCCTATAATATTCTATATAATATAACACTCGTTATTAGCCTACCTAAAAATGGAGGCTGATTTGCATTGTCCTAATTAACAGGTACACATGTGGTGATGTTAAACGTTTAGCATGTAAGATTACAATGCTTGTTGCCCTCATCTTTACTGCAAAACAGAACATGGGACCACATTTCAGGTCGATCCTTCACAGGGACAGTGATAGAGGTCAACCCTTTGCGGGGACAGTGATAGAGGTCAGTCCTTTGCTGGGACAGTGATAGAGGTCAGTCCTTTGCTGGGACAGTGATAGAGGTCAGTCCTTTGCGGGGACAGTGATAGAGGTCAGTCCTTTGTCGGTATGGTAAAAGAAGCTGATCCTTCACTGGGATGGTCATAGAGGTCAGTCCTCGCTGGGACAGTGACAGAGGTTGATCCTTCACTTGGATGGTGATAGAGTTTGCCCTGATAGTCATTGATCACAGTCTGTATCGCTCAGCCAACAAATGCCGGAATCATGACACTGCCTGCCAGCCCTGGGATTTATTTCTTGTCTTCAGTGTCCAAATGGCCTCGACCCATTCTACTTTGCTGCACTTTTCAACACTTTGTCTCAGCTGTAAATACTTTTTAAATTGTTCACAGGCTCATAATAAGGTGAATAATAAGTTTTTTGACTGATTTATTGCGAGGCTTGGGAACTAATATTAATGCATTTGTTTTTTTTTGCATTTGTGAATAAAGAAAGGAGAAAACATGGGTCTACCTGCATCTATAGAAAATGAAACTAAAAAAAAAAAAACCCTGAAAATGGCAAGGAGTATAAATGAGGTTTTACAATTGTTTGTGTAGCATTGTACAATTGCTCACATGAATGCACATTCACACATACAGTACTGAGAAAATTTCCCCTGTGTGGTTTTATGTATTTTGCATATTTTTCCTCCAGAACCTAACATTAGTTGAAAAGGATCCTGAGTGAACAAATCTGGTAATAACATGCGCATGGCACCTTTAGCAGAAACGACCAATCAAATGCTTTCTGTAGTTATAGGTCTGTCTCTGACAATGCCATTGAGTTTTTGACTGACTCCGGCAAACACATTTGCCTCGACTCAGTGAGATTAGTGGGTTTTCTAGCATACATTTTCCCAGTTTAGGTCCTGCCATAATATCTCAGTGGAGATAAGGTTTCACTAGGCCTTTACAAAACTTTTCACTTCAAAACTTCCTAAATGTCCTGTTCTTCAGCCATTCTCTTGCATACTTGCTTGTGTATCAAGCTTGCCATTCTCCTGTTGAATTTGCAGAAGTCATGGTTATTTGATGGCATAGCTGACATAGGATGGCATCCCCAACCCATGTGACTACCACCACCAACCCCTGACAATTGGTATGAGAGTCTTCCTGTGGAAGACATTTTTCTTTTCTTTTTTTTTTGCACTGTTTTATTTTCACTTGACATTACACTTTGGCCTGTATTGCCCAAAAAGTCCCCCTTTCAACCCATCTGTATATAGCAAATTCTTCCAGAATTCTTATCATCTAGATGCCTTTTTGGAAAACCTGCGATGAGCAGTCATGTTCTTCATATCGAGGATTGCACTCCTTGATGTTCTGCCACAAATCTAAGTGAGAGGCCCACAGAGCCCCGCTGTAAAGTTGCCGACGATTTTATGCCTTGCTCTTAGAGAGATTTTGGCTTAACTGTCATTCCTGGCATGAATTTATGTTCTCCCTAAACTTTCTCCATTTAGACAATATGGCTCTAACTGTGGGTCAGTGAAGACCCAGGGTCTCTGAAATCGCCCTTTAATCCTTTCAGACTGATGGGCATGAACAAGTATTTCCAGAAGTCTTCAGGAATTTATTTCGATTGTAGCATGATGTGCCTCTACAAACTGTGTACTGACAACTTCACTCTGATGGTAAGGACCAAAGACAGATATACATTTAGCAGGACTAGCTAAAATTAGGCCTAACTGCTTATCAAAGAATTCAAACAGCTGGCCCTAATTATACCTTGATCAGGTAGAGTCAATGGTTCTGTAAAAGTGGCAGAGGTGCTAGGCATTGGGGATTTAGGCAATTTTCTAGAGTTGCTATTTGCTAAGGGTGGCACAGTGTGTATCAAATCAGCTATTATATCCACTCTTTGATTTTGTTCTATCACTTATTTATATGAAACTGTTGGTTTTTTTCATAATTTATTTTAGCAACAGTGCTAAGAAAGCCCCCTTTGTCTAACTAAACTAGTATAAACTATGTTTACGCTCACATTTTTGAATCAGGTGATAAGAGCTCAGTGAGACATAATCATATGCTTAAATTATACACTGTAAAAGGGTTTGACTGTTTAAGAATGTACATCCTCCTCAGTGCTCAAAGCAACAGATGGCTCTTTCAACTATGCAGTCCACCAGCTGAGCTGTGCAATTCATGTGCCAGGAGACAGCAGAACTTACATTATGTTACATCACAGTACCTTACATTACATTACATTTTACCATTTAGCTGACAGTTATCTAGGACAGAATACAAAGCCAACATATTTTATACGGCTGGGCATTTATTGCTGTCCTTTGCCCAAGTGCTCAATGGTAGTGTCCACTGAGAGTGGCAGTGGGAAATAAACCTCGAACGTCAGCCCTGCTCCCTAACCATTATACTACACTGCTGCCCTCCACTTAGCCCTGCTCCCTAACCATTATACTACACTGCTGCCCTCCACTTAGCCCTGCCCTGCCCTAACCATTACACTCCACACTGCTGCCCTCCACTTAGCCCTGCTCCCTAACCATTATACTACACTGCTGCCCTCCACATTGTAACCCTGCTCCCTAACCATTATACTACACTGCTGCCCTCCACATTAGCCCTGCTCCCTAACCATTATACTACACTGCTGCCCTCCACATAGCCCTGCTCCCTAACCATTATACTACACTGCTGCCCTCCACTTAGCCCTAGCTCCCTAACCATTATACTACACTGCTGCCCTCCACTTAGCCCTGCTCCCTAACCATTATACTACACTGCTGCCCTCCACTTAGCCCTGCTCCCTAACCATTATACTACACTGCTGCCCTCCACTTAGCCCTGCTCCCTAACCATTATACTACACTGCTGCCCTCCACTTAGCCCTGCTCCCTAACCATTATACTACACTGCTGCCCTCCACTTACCTAGCCCTGCTCCCTAACCATTATACTACACTGCTGCCCTCCTCTTATACTAGAGCTACATGGTTGCTGCAGATAAGATGTCAGATGAACTCTTGAATAGAGTTCAGCTGAGGGATGATAACACTCTGGCTGGTAAAATCGTCCTTCCAGTAGGAGAGGGACCATGGGGCTTCTCAATGCATTGAAAACAACTGCCTGACAAAACCAGGAAAACCCCTTCCACTCCAAGTCATTCCCAAGCTAAGGACAGATATTGACTGAATCCTGGCCACAGTCATTCATACATTTTATTGCTACGTCTAGCTGTAATGACCAAGAGAAATAAGCAATATTCTTGTAGCTTTGCCAAATTAACTTCACTGGTCTGGGGAATCCCAAAGAACTGTGATTCTTGTTTTAACATGTTGTCTTGGGGTTATAAAAGAATTGGGAGACACTGGGAGCACCACCAACAATCAAAAAGACCCTGTGAGAAGCAGCACATTGAGGGCCAAACACTTTTGAGACTACGGAATGCAGCTATGTTAGGTATTACAGGAAACAGTCATGCTAACTCTGAGAAGAGTAGACACATTTACAGGAGGTAAAAGTACATGGTAGACTCAATCAGTAAAGGAACTTGCCATAAGTGCTGCAGACATTTCTGTGACAGAGGCAAAAGACTGGCCTGGTGATTCCAGGAGTAGGGTTAGATTATTTGCATTAATTCCACCCAATCACAAGCCTGACAGCAAGGTGGTGAACGGTGACAGACAGGCCCCTCCTCCAATGAGAGGTGGCCTCCTTAGTTACAACTGTGCAGGGTCTAAAACAGTTGCTGACATCTGGGAAAGTGCAACAATATGCAGGGCAATGGTGAACACAATTACTTGAAAATATTAGAGGATCACATAAGATTTTCATTTGAGGGTCACGGCACCAAAAACTGAAATGTTGCCTGTTTTCAACCTAATCTGCCACAGCAGGTTTTGAATTTCGCCGCACCACATAATCTCTTTCTGATTTACAAGCGTAGAAACATCAGGTCTGCACCGCTGTTGGATCGCCTCATTTCAGAAGGGTGTCAGAAAACGCACCTGAAGACTTTGAGGCCAGATTTCTCAGCCAAAAGAAGTACGCATCACCTTTATGTCACCCGTCGGTCATAGTAATGTAATGAAAATGTGAAAATACATCACTGGGTTTGATTTGTCTGTAGCATTCTCTGAAGAACCTTTAATGTTCGACAGTAACCCACTCTGAAATACAGAATCCGGGATCTAAGCACAAATCTGATTATTGTGCTGGAGTGCCCGGCTAAACTGCTGATACACTCAATACTGAAACAGTGTAGAACAAACAAACCTACAGCATGTTATCTTTCAGAAGCAAACAATAACCCAAGTGAAAGGCTGAGCAAATAAGACGGTCTCAAAGGCAGTATAACTGCAGGAAATGTTATAGGCAGTGACAGCATGTATGTGTGGTTGTGTGTGTGTGGACGAGTGTGCATCAATGCCAGGAAATTTGAGCCTGACCGAATTCATTCATCCATATGTATATTCCTCTGTATTTGTGTCTGTGTGCATGTACATGTCATTGAGTATTTATGTGTTTGTACGTGTGTGCATAAGTATATGTGCCATTGTGTGCCTGAATGCGTGTAGGCTTCACGGGGATCACAAGTCATGCAGGCTGACACTCCGAGTGTCCGATACATCACGCACGACTTCCTTAAAACAGCCCCCCTCCTTACGCGTTTACAAGCCCCTCCCCCAGAAACCGCACACACTGAGGGTTCATAAAGTCTTATATCTATTTCCCATCAACCTCCAGGGCCTCTACCAGATTTATGAGGCTCCTCGATGGTCGTGTCCGTCACCTCAAGGGGAACGGTGCGCACAGACCGAATGTGTCGGAGAGAATATTGAGCCCATTCACAAGTTAGCTTCAGAGGAGGGACTGTAGACAGAGATGTTATTCATAACCTCCTTTAATAACCTTCTTCACGCCCTGATGCTCTCACGTCTTATTGGAACATCTATCAGTATGCAGGACTGTTGCCTCGCTCTCTCACACACACACACACACACACACACACACACACGGACACCTTACGTCCACACACATACATGGACTTCCCTCTCCCTCACACATATGCGTGCATACGTGCACGATGTGCGTGTACCCACATCCACATGCACGCACGCACGCATCTGTGAGCTGACTCTCTGTATAAAGTGGCTCTATAAATAGATTTTATAGCGGTTATCGAGGCATAATCACGGCTCTCGACTTCCGCAGGACCGCCAGCGGTTTGACCTCTAACGCCAGGCCACACAGTGAACTATGAAACAGATAAACACACTGCAGCCTCGCAGTCAAGCAACTTACTCTAATGTACGGATAATGGTTTCCGCTTCACCCCAGGATGCTATGCACCTCACCAACATACTCAACATTCAGGCTCCTGGGTCTGGCTCAGTGTTCAGGGACCTGACCGATCTCACTGTGCCCCATCACTGGCTGAACACAGGCCATGCAGGTTCACGCATATTCTCAAAATTGAAAATCTCAGCCGGAGAGCTGGACGGTCTGTGTGTAAGCAACCTTGCGGCATTCAAACAAGCCTGTCAAAACCCGATGGCAGCAGTAAGCCGATCGAATGACCGACTTGCAATCAGGGTGGATTTTGTTCTACTCATAAAACCAATGAAAGATTAGGCTCTACATTTCACACTGATATTGCATGCAAAAGAGCATAGCTGCCACAAGCCATTGGATTTCAGTGAATATTTATAATCGCTAACACTGTTTATGCATGAAACATAAACTGCATCTCATGAACTGCACAATATCGTTGTATGAGCTTTTACTACAAGTTATTACAATCTACTACATTAAGTATTGTTTCACATGAACCAAACAAATGCTAGACTCATAGTTCTCATTACGGTCATCCTTATATGGGCTACCAGCCACCATGTAGTGATAAATCAGACATTCTAGGCAAAATTTATGAAGGAATAGTCTCAGCGCAAAAATATTTGCTATATAGCAACTCATTTGCAGTCACAAATACCAAAATATTAACAACTGATTTACCAAAACTAGCTGTAATTATGCAATTGAAAATAAAAAACAATCACCCTCATTTTGTGATTATTATTATCATTATTATTATTATTATTATTTGCAGACAGGTGTGATAAGTGATTAAGTGGATATTCACATCCTATATACAATGTCACGTTAGTATTTCTTCTTAATGCTCAAGTAGTGACAGATTGACCTTATAAACTACTTTTAAATGACCTTCACTGTGCACCTACCTGCTAGGAACACCTCAGTCATGACCTGTCCATTGTTGAGTAACACAGCTAAGGCCTCCTACCTTGTGTATAACACTGTGAGATTACTGCACGATAATTAAAACAGCACTAATTTAGTTTAAAACAAAGGCGCCTCTCATTTGCAGTCCTGTCAGATTGAACAGGCCAGGGTAGCGGGCACCGTTCCAAGCCTATTTGATTCACCCGATGAGCAGTTAACAAATCGGTACGTTCTTGTTTTGGATTGAGCCTCTCTTTTCCATTCGCATCAGTGGGTCCCCCCGTGATCAGCCTCGTCCTCTTGATGTTGACACTATTATCGACACCTGCTTCTGCTTCACTTTGGCTGACAGACAGACAAGCGGTTGGAAGACAAGCATTGTTAAAGTGGCAGGGTTGTGTGGGGCATGGCGGTGTGGGGTCGGGGAAGGGGGGACTCCTTGTAGAATCATTTTAATGTTCTAGAATTTTGCCACATACAAGCATTTGGGATGCATTCTGGGTGTTTCTTGCCAAATGCTATAAAGGTAAACTAATAGGCAACAGTGTCATGTCCACTAATTTAAACAACTTCCAGCGAGTCGAATGGTCTCCCAGGTCTGAACTGGGTTTTGGCTATTTTAGACAGAGAAGCCAAGATTCGATTAATATTTATCCCTCACTTTAATGCTCACCTCTGGATGGGTCATGATCTAAAGGCGCTTGTTTCGGACACAGCCGTCAGCCCTGTGGCTGGGGATTTGAGTCCTAGCTGTGCCATTACTGGCTATGGCTGGAGGTCCACTCTGGAGAGGTAACAGCTAATTCAGTCTGATCAGGGAATGATGGAGAGTAAGCTGGTTAAGTTTGTTTAGTCTTGTTGACTCCCTAGCAGCCCCTGCTGGTCAGCCGAGTGCCTGTCAATGTACAAACCGAGGCTATACATGACTTTGTCATCCTCCAACGACATAAGCAGCATGTAATTGGTGGTGCATCTGCAGGGAAGTAAGAAGTGCGTGCCAGGCCAGTCACATGTAACAAGTTCTACAGCTAGAGAAAAAGAGTGGTCTATTTTTCTATATAAGGCACTACCATTGACACCATAGGTAAGGTTCTTAAAACTGCTAAACTACCTCAGAAAATATCCATCTGTATATGTGTATAAAAATGATAAGCTCTGTAAAACGTTCTGGATAAGAGCATCTGCTGAAGTCAACATTGAGCATAAACCACGATTAAACCCAGGCCAGGAAATGGGCCCATAATAGTTGATTTATTGATCTAGGTAATAACATGTAAGTAATAATAATACCATTTTACAGTGCTCTGTGAAAGGTACTCAAACTACTGCCATGTAGTTAGGAATAATATAAATTCATGCACAGCATGGGTTTAAGACAAAATATTTCCTAAGCTAACACAGCAAACCTACTTCAAAAGGGCACAGTAAAAGGGCCTGTGTTAGTTGAATCATTGATGTAAGTGATAATATTGTACTGTAACATAATATTATTGATGCCAGTAATCATAATATTGTATGCAAAGGTAAAATATTTGAAATTATTTACTCTGTGAAAGATACTGAAAACTACTGCCGTGTAGTAAGGAATAATATAATTGCATATGCAGCATGGGTTTAAGGCATATACATCCTAGGCTAATACAGCAAACCCCTGCAGATTCCAGTGCTCAAATCCACATCGTAGACAGCTGCTGTTCCAACGCAGAACAAGTTGTTCACTGTCAGCACTCCTACAAACGCATACAAACACAGATAAACCGCCTCGATACAGAGTTGAGTTGACTGCGCTCGCATGGTGACAGAGAGCATTCCGAGGCTCTCTCAGATGGTTAATAACGTACCGCTGAACACAACGGAGAGAATCTAGGGAGATGGCTCCTTCTCCCAGTAACTTAGCAACCATCTGCAGAGCAGCTCAGTTTGGGCTGCAGAGCACAGATTAGGCGAGCACTTCAGTCAGTAGTGAGGCACAGAGAAAAGAAGCTTAACAAACTGTTGAAGAGCCAAGGAATGCGCTGAAATGACAGGAAACAGCAGCTGAATATGTAGCTAACCGCAGAGAAGGGCACGCTGGGGAGACAGGCTGCAGAAGGTACACATTACACAGGTGGAAATCACAGATGTGGTTGTGTGGAAGACGTGCCAAACAGAAGGTTTCAAGGGTCGGCGCAATCTACCTCCTGCAAGTCAACAAATGTTTTGAATTAATTCCTAATTTCCTATACGGTTGGAGATGTATGATAATGCGGCCCCAAGTTACATTACACTGTAGTTTTTAACCCTGAAGCCCAGTATGATGATGATGATGATGATGATGATGATGCAGACAAGAACCCACCACCCTCTGAGTTCGGAGGTCTGTTAGTCATACCTGAGATCTTTTTTGCCCCCATCTCAGCAGTCCAAGGCCTCCACAGACACAGACAACCACAGGTCAGGGCAATACTGATTTAACACCGCCACTACCGCTCAATGTCCCAGAATGCATCAAACACCTTGCGCTGCTTGGGAATAGGTTGCTGTTGCACCCCCCCTCTGCAGTTACTCCAGATGCCATACAGAGCACTTTGCGAAAGATTGGTGCTCTAGTGCAGGATAAAAGTCTTTCTCTAGCTCCAATCTCTTTCTCCTACTGTTTAACTGGAGGCCAGGGATCACTAAATTCTTTATCACTAACATTTTTACACCAGAAGCTATGTAGCCATCTTCAAAGACACGTTCCCATATTTGTTGCGGTCACATATTTCCTTAATACACTGTCCTCCACTGCAGAAAGCTTTGGCTCTGAAATGGCTTGCTCGTCACTCACCATTGTTGCAGGACGATGCCCTCAGACACTTCTTAACACATGGTATTTTAAATATTCACTCCACAGTTGGAATAACACTGACTTGTCACTGCCATACTGTCACTGACTAAATCACCACACAAATATAATACAGCGCTAGTGGTAGATTATTTTATTAATACGCCTTGAAAACTTCACCACACGGAGAGCTATCACCAACTTTTAGCAAAATAACCCTTATTGTTTTCCACTCTTCCCAACACGTTTACAGTTTATGCTTTTGGAGATTCAGAGTTTTAGTCCAAATGGTACTGAATGTGTGATTTGATTGGTATTTTGTGCATGACCACATGACTTCCACATGGGAAATAACCATAAAATAACACCATAGAGGTGACCTTGCATCCAAAGTGTTCTCAGTAATGAGAGCTCATTAACACCCGTGACAAGCACGCGTCTCGCTGTCTGTGCAGCCGAGATGCAGCGCGAAGAAAGCATCCACCATCTCGCAAATTATGAATTATGTCTCATATTTCTCAGCTACGCACTGGAGCATCAGAGCAGTGCAATGATGAGGAACGGCAATGCATTATTACAGTACATTATTACAATAATTAGTATTACTGTTTGTTATTATTATTGTTATTAGAAGTAGTATTGTTATGTTATTACTGTAAACACGGCTTGTATTTCAGAATCTTCATGCCGATTTTGGAGAAAAGCTATCAGTCATGTCCAGTCTTACCCCACCCTTTCGTCAGTGGTCAACTGAAGGAGACCGGGACTGAGATTGAATAAAAATGGCTGACTGTCTCAGGTCGTACCCACAGGACAAAAAAGTGATGGACGGTTGGCGGCACGGAACAGACAATGCCCATGAGCGCTTGGGTCATTGTGAACCCCGCTCTGCTTTTGCTGAGGTCTGGGGAGAGGACGGCAAAGTATAAGCATACAGGGGAAACAATCAATAATACATGACTTTATATTTTGGGTGCATGAGAATAATCTACAAGCCGCTGCCAGCCAGCTTCACCTTACAGCAGGAATGGCTACAATAAGACCTCTGTCTGGTTCAATTCAAACTTTCTCCAGTATTGTTTAGTCAGAAATTTAAATGTTTTGGATCCAACTTAAAATCTTCACAGTTAAAATAATAAAATAGTTTTATTTAATAAGAAATAGGTTACAATATCACAATTGATTTATGAAGTATGTTTTGGGTGAAGCAATCAACTAACATTTTCTACTTTTTCCTCTAATTTCTGGGAATGATATGTAGAAAATATGTTGTGTCATAATAAATAGTGGGTGACAAGCACTGGCTAGAAAAAGTTTTAATAACAGAATTTACCATTTAAAACATTGTGGGATATAGCATTCCACAGGATAAAAAATATTTTAGGTATTTTGTGTTATCTATATTCTGACATGTTTATATCCAGATGAATACAAACAATTCCTATCCTAAGAACACAACCCTCTGGCCACTCAGTCATTTTATCTTACAAAATATGAAATAAATAACAGTACCTAACAAATTAATAATTAATGACTTATTGTAAAAGGTTTGTCAGCCCAAGTCAGTATAATGATCAAATTACAGTGGTGTGTCCATGAAATACATCAAGTCCACATATCCACCCTGCGCAGTTGTCATTTTAAAAGTCCTCTCAATAGCAATAGTGTTGTGCACATCTGGGCGTGTTGGTCTTCAGGTGTGATGTGGTCAGGAGTGTTGCTGGTGCAATAAATGTTATCTTGCATGCAACTCAAAGTGATTGCGCTAAGACCAAGAAAAACCATGGCTTAAGTGATATCGCTGTTGTTACTGCTGTACTGAGATCTCAGACAGAGATGCACACCTACATGGGTGGGTACGCAACTTGCGTACAGGGGCATGTACAAACATGAATACAAACAAAGATCAGAATGTAAAACGTTATGCATCTCAAGATATGTAAAACATGTATACTGTGTATATCAAGATATGTTAAACATAATGGTTAGTCACAATGGTTATTGTTCAAATGAAATCGCTAGGGCCTCCCTTTTGTATTTATGCACTTCCTATTTCTTTTATTATCATCAAACTTGAGTGTTGTTAATATATTCAACGCCTTACTTCAGACTCAGGATCTTGCTCTGGTTGCTTGTCTTGCTCTACCTCATTCTCCCTCCCTCTCATGGCGCATTGATCATCCCTACGCTGTCTTTGAGGCCGTCGCTGCAAGGAATACCTGCCGCATAACAAAGCGTTTTTCTTTGCTGAGTGAAATGTATTGTGGGGCTTTTGGGACTTACAAATGTAGCAACATAAGTTCGCGTAAGGTTAACCACTATCTTCTGTGTGTTAAACGGCATTCCTTTCGGCATCAACAGCGGTGGCTATCCTCTACGCTCTCTGTTTGCAGAATTAGCCACAGCAAGGCTAGCTAGCTAAGTTCCTCCTCAAGAACTTCCGAACGGCTGAAAGGTAAAGCCGCTGCCGTCTTCGGACTGAAATGTGAGATTCCAGGCTAAATTTCCACCCTTCTCATTTATTTTTCGTTAATGCTCTTCCATACATAAGCCACTGTTCTACCTCTGATGTTTTGGTTGCTTATGACACCATATATCATGCCTACAGAACAACAGTCACCAAAATGTCACGTGACATGCATTGTAGTAGAGACGATGTAATGAAAAGAGAAAGGAAAATTAGCTTCAGGTGTTTGCTAAGCCCAAACCATACCCATGATTAATTAAGTCCATCCTTTATTGACTATGTGCCTGAGTTTTGCATGCAAGACATCCGCCGTCAAACTAATGAAGTTGCTTTTCCATGTTCCACAGTTAGAATTTCCCTGGAAGCACACTCTTGAGGGCATTTTATTATATTTTCTCCACTGGAAGGACACTATAGAGGGCGCTTCATGTTTTCTCACCCGTATAGGCACCCAGGAGGGCACTTTCGCTCTGTTTTTTTTTACCCAAAGGGCACTGGGGGTGGGGTGGTGAGATGTAACAAGTGAGATGTAACATACGCAAGATGTAACAAACCATACAGTAAGTGCCTGGCTTAAAAACATACTCATACATGAGTAAGAGTACTAAGCACACACCAAAGTAATGTGATCATGCAAAACTACCCCACAGCAAATCATGCAATTATAATTTTCATGTGGATTTATTGAACAGTATATTAACCCTGATCTGCTACATCAAAATAATTGTATCACAAAGCAGAAAGACATTATGACCCTGAGGAGGAATAAAATATCATTTTCTCTCCATTTTAATCTAATGCATTGTTTATGAACACAATTGAGCGCAATAGTAAATGATAAAGAGTTTTCCTCCCATTCACCTCTGAGTCAGTCCAAACGCTTAGAGACTTCATCTATTGTAACGGCACAACTAAACTGAGTTTACTGTATTGCAATGGTCTGAGGGTTTAACAAGAGGCTTTAAAAGAGAATACAACCTTAAACTAAAAATCAAAGAGGAAAGTAGTACTGGACATAAAACAGTTAAGAAATTTGATTAATCGCAGCAGTAAAGACGATCTGCATTTTTAACAGACGCCGCGCAAGCAGGTAGCGTGACACTTCAGATGGTTTGGATTATGCTAATTCTGCAGCAGAAAGTGTTGCATGCCACCAAGGTACAGCACATTCTGCCATGTCTGGCACTGTAATTATAAACAGACTGCATCTCCAAATACGGGTCATTCACCTCATTTCTGTACAGCATTACAGGAAGTTAATCACAAAGGACCAGCTATCCCTAGAATGCTGATGCAGAACAAAGTTTTTTCTGGAACACTACAATTACAGGACCCTAACAGAGATTTTTCAGCCATGATAACATTCATTCAATACATTAATAGAGATAAAACAGTAAAAGAAAAAAAAAAAAAAAAAACATCAGCTTCACTTATGGGGTCACTGAGGATGAGCCAATATGAGAGGAGGGACTGTGTAGATCTAGTAGACACACCTCACAGAGGGGTCATAGGTCATCATAGGTCATAAGTGAGCGATATGACTCAGAGGACACGGGCCAGGTAAATCTGGCTGCCTTCAGCAGGTGGCTGTGTGTAATATCCACTAATGGTGACACGGCAGAGAGGGACACAAAAAAACACAATTAGCTACAGCATGCCAAGGTCCGCTCAGTACACCCAGATGACGGAGTCTGACCCCTGCCACCACCTAAAAAAATGAAACAGATCAGCAGCGGGTGCTAAGGGAGAAATGGTGGTTAAGGCCTTCTGTTTTCTGAGTGAGGATATTTTGTAAATGGGCTGGGTCATCCCTTATAGCCACATTGTACTACAAAATTAGCTTCACTAAGACAGTACAAATCAAAGTGATTGTGTTTCTTTAATGTATTGTTTTAATGGGACAGCAGGGACATTGGAAACTAAGCCATCTCACCTGAATTGACCTTGTGTAATCGCCCTACACTGGGTTAAGAAGCTAATTTATATAAAATAAACAAATCATAGCATTAAATAGTCAATCTTCAACCAAAAATATCTTTTGTGAGACTCAACGTTGATGAAGTTTGATGTTAGATTTAGCATACCTTCTTTCTCTCTTATGTTTTTTCTTTGATTAAAGTTTAGCTTCTAGTATCGGTTGATAGACAGATGAGCCTAGCCAAGCTAAAAAGGTAACTCCACATGTAGTGCTGTGGATACTGGTTAACTTTGATATAAGCTCAGGGTTAAACCGCAGTTGATGTTTCCTGATTATACATGAAACATCTCTTGACCATGTTCTATCAAGTTTTTAGGTTCATTTAACATCAGACTGTAAAAAAAAAACTGTTTAGGCAAACTTTTGGTTAATGAGACAAATATTCAATGGTCATAACAAAAATTTACAATGAGAGTCTATGTGGATATGTTGGTTAGCACACAGTACTATTATCAATACATTTTGATATGTTAGGTCCTGAAAAATATCACGTAACACATCTCTACAGTCTATATGTACTCTACTATCTCTCTACTATGTACTCTATTATCAGTCACTCAGTATGAAACCATCAGTTAAGTGCTTTACATAATGTATGGGAAAATATCAAAAACTGAGAGCTACAGCATAAAAACGCTATCCAATTAACCTTTGGCTCTCTGCTACCATCACTCTCCCACTACTCACAGTGCTGGATGTCTAATTTGATCCTGAGGGACCACTATGTATGGATTTGTGTATCGTCAGTTCGCTGATCAATCAAAGTTGTCAAACACGGGTTTAAGTTTGACCATAATTTCTTCCTTTCGCTCATTTTAACATAATGAAACTGTGGCCTATTTCCATTGGCTTTCTTTTAAATGCTTTGTTATCTAACAAATGATGTAGTTTCAGTGACCTGGGCTGGTATTTACAAAGTGTCCCAAATTACACATGAGAATTATGCTGACAATGCTTTCTGGCTAAGAATACTTGCAGATAAAAGCAGGAAATACAAGCAGCTAAAAGCAGGTGTTCCACACTTTCTCTTTGATCAGATGAGGATCTGCAATTACAAGCAAATTATCACTTTAATTCACAGCAACAGAAGTTCTGTGAAGTAACCAATATTTGTCTGAGGTATTTTGGTGGAAGAGATCTATTGGATGTACTACGCCTTCAGTAAAACCATTATTAGTTTTGAACAAATTATGTACATTGACCTCACAACATAGTACATTAAAATTGGAAACAGATGAAGTATGGATCAAAGCCATGGATGACGCTCTTGAACCTCAGCACAGAGAAGAGCCAGAGTATAGCAGCCATTGAGAGGATGAGAAGATTCAGCAGGGTATGCTGCTTCTAGCTGCTTCTTTAGCATTTCACCATACTTTGTAATTTAAGTTTATATGTCAGCTTGGCATTTATTGCCTAACAGAATGCAAACAGGTGCATGATAGTCAGTGTAGTAGTTTGCATGTATGGTTATTTTAAAAATTTTTCAATGCAATTTGTTTTTAAATTGAAAAAAAATCTCCCAAATTTAGCAGCAATATGTGCGCAGTATTGAAGGACACAGAAGGCGAAACTGATTAATTGCTCGATGACATGTGGTGACGTTAGAGGCAGTCTTGTTGGATTTATCATCGTGCTGATGGTTGGTTGCGACACACCCAAATCGTCGCCATTGCATGCTGCGTTTTCCCCGTTGCTAAACATCACAATGTTGCGACCGCTGACGACCAGCTGATGGCCTTGAAGCTGATAGTGTTACACCGCATTTCAAACTAAATTCATTGCCCATCCAAACAATGTAGCTTCAACAGCTTGGTTTTGTCATATTCTGGGAACATAATTTCTCCCATGAACTGTGAAAGCATGTCTCGGTCAAACCGTCTTCCAGCCACTATAATGTGTGGAGCACTGGTGGTGGTGGTTGCCATGAATTACCCAGGTGGGTGTTTCAAACTGAGGTGAATTTCCCCCTTCACTGTAAGCAGTTTAGGAATCAAGACAATTAATATTATCATTATTAAAAAGGTTATGAAATTGTCACTTCACTGAATCTTCTGACTTTCAAAAAACCTTTAAGGAACCGTTTCACAATGTTTTTGTCAAATGCAGAAGAGCCTTTTCCTGTTCTAGAAGAACACTTTCAGAACACTTATTTCTGAGAGTGCTGGGCATGGACAGCACATATGTCAAATCCTGCCAGCATTCTGTCCATAGATTTACAAGTGCCGAGGCAGCTTTGGAGGACCATTTCAGACCACAGCCAGAAGGCCAGAGTCTTGAGCTGAGCTAATCATACACTGAAATGCGCTGAAATCTGAAGCTGCAATTCAAACAGTTGCAAAACATTGCCTGGTTTACACAGCACTAGAATAGTGTGATCTTTGTAAATGTTGCATGCTCATTGGAAAGTAGCTACTGTATTGTAACCTGTGTTTGACAGTGCAAAGTGTCAAACTTTTTTTTACTGAGACACTATTCTTTAAATCTTTGACCTTAAGCAATACTAGTGTACAGATGGTCTCTGAGTTACGATGGTCAGACTTTACAATGGTGCAATACCATCATTTCCAGTACAGTATTCAATAAATTACAAGAGATATTCAAAACTTTAGAATAAAATTTGTGTTGTATGTGTTAATGATTTTGCCCATCTGTAGGCTAATGTAAGTTTCCTAAGCACGTTTAAGAAGAGACCTAGGCGAGGCTATGATGTTCAGTAGCTTAGGAGTATTAAATGCATTTTTTAGACTTATATTTTCCACTTACAGTGGGATTATCGGTACGTAACCCCACTGTAAGTCAGGGACCATCTGTATTGTCTTTTAATGCTCTCATGACTTTCACCTCACACAGAAGAAAAGGGTACTCCTTTGCCTGCATTCAGTTACAGTTATAGGCTCTAGCAGACTGTACAGACACAGACAGGCTGCTCAGTGGGTTCCCCCTTTCCCACCTGGCTTAATAGCTCTCCCTTTTATTTCCCAGCATGCAGCTGGCAACTGCCACAGAAGACCCAGGGCATGCCGATTCCAGGTGAAAGGGGTGGGGGGTTGGCTAAGTTCATACGAAATAATCAAAAGAAGACTTAAGACTCTGAGAAGATTAAATGAAAATTGAAAAAAAAAATGACAGAAACACATGGGCGGTTTTGACCTTGAAAATGGTTCTCCAGAACTATATTAGCCAGGGGTAGCAGGGGGAAAACATTCCATTATAACTTTGGTACACCACCTTCTGTAAATTTTTCAGGCTGAACAGTTGATCTTTGAAGCTGTAAGCAGACCCTTAAGCACATAGCCAAAGCTATACTGAAACCCCAGTAATATATCATTTGGTGAAAATTGGGTGAACGATGTGTAGTGAAATGGAAGTGGAGTTGATTTTTTAACTCAAAGATTGCAGGGCCGGTTTCCATGCAGGGTATAACTGTAATCTGAGTAAGTTACTATATATACACACAACTTAATTTTTACTTGACTGTATTTAATATTCTGCTCTGTTCCAGTTTACCCAGCTCACAGTTTAACCCATACAGAAACTGATCCAGTAGTCTAAGATCAGTTCCCATATCATTCCCAATATTTGTACGATTGTAAACAACTATGGGATGCTCAATATGGAAACCGTACCCTATCCTAAGTACTATATTCAGAATATGAAGTAATGTTTGTCAAAAACATATACAATGTACTTTCAAGAAATGTAGTTCAGTAATTAATGGTTTATTGAGCAGTAATAACAACATCATATTCTAAATTGTTACCCATGCATTCAGAATGTTTTTAAGGTCCTTAATTGACCGTCTATGTGTATATAATGTGTACATATATAATAAATGAAGTATCATTTAATATTGCAGGACTTAAAAAAGGACTTAAAATAGTGGCATTAGCAAAATATAATGAACGAATTACATAAAATTGTCCCATAAATGTTTTTTTATTCAAATTGATGTTGTACTAGGTCAACCATCATTTACCATGTCTTGAATTTGCAGGCAGTGGGATTGTCATTTTAATGATTTTCAACAGACCGGAGATAATTACGAGATAAAGATAAGGGGCAGGCTGAGATAAATAATTACTAAGGTACTGATAAGCAGGGGAAAGGTGAAGCTAAGCTTATTGACGGGAGTGTGTCACTCTTCCTTCAGTGCCCAATGACCAATTTGTCTAATCAGCCTCTTAGGAGGTATTCTGCATGGGGCACACAATGTACGAAAGGAAAAGAATCAAACCCTACACTGATTATTAAGTCTGCCTCGTCCTTACAGCTTACTCTGCCGACATTAACTCTGCTGCGGATTCACAGCCAGCTCTAAGAATGCTAGGCCTGCTTCAGTCTCGCAGTATCCCCTATTGATATTAACTCAGTCGTTCATATATATTTGCATGTATTCAATCAATCAAGGCTCTGCCTATAACTTCTTATGCATGCCCTGATTTTCTCCTAATATAGAATGATTTATCAGACTATAGATTCTGGCCTCCTACAAAACATCAGATCAACATTTATGAACAGAAAAATGTTGCTGCTCAGCTGATTCCCCTTCACATGTAATATCTGTATAAGTCAGTATAAGTTATAAGTTATAAGTCATAGCCAGGCTAGGCTAATAGGAACCACGAACGGCTGCCATCTTTAGACGCCGTCTGCCTGCATGGCCCGAGGAAACACTGCATGTGGACCGTGGAGATGACCTTCACTATCAGCGAGAGGCTTATTGTCATGCACTTCACTACTTATATCAATGCATAGTCTAGTTCAGCAGAGTTTACGATTTCAGTGCAACTTTTTTTATTGCCTCTGCATTTGCAACCCCCTGCAGTTGCTATGGAATATCTGCTTGCTGATGTGCATATGCAAATTCCATTGACTAAAGTAAGACGTATCAAGCAGAATAAAAAAATTATATTATTGTTATGCTAGACATCAGAGGTAGTGCCGAGCAATGTGTCAAAGACCCTGCGCAAATCATGTCTGATATTATTGCGCCCTTTGGCTTTGAAATAAATAGGCCATGCACAATGCCTGATTTTGAAAGGAACTTTCAGAACCAACCAGCAAAGTTGTTAAGATAGGATGTGTGTGTAATGGTGGCTGGGTGGGGGAGAGGGTGCAGGCCGGTCCATTTTGGCCCAAAAGGTATTTGCTCTGTGAGAAATTGCTCCAAATTGCAGAAGGACAGAAGGGAGCACTGGATGGCCCCACAGCTGGTGCCAGCTGTCTGCAGGTGCCAGCACGGCGCCTCAGGTGGCTTCGGTGACATGGCTCACCTAGCTGTGCAAAGAACACAGCAGAAGGACACAGCCACAGCCATATGTTTCTTTGGTCACGATGGCTGCCATTTTGGCTCTTTTCTCTCACCTTTGCAAAGCATTTACCCTGAATAGCTACAAGGAAGGACATGCTGTCTTAAAGCAAAAACATGCAGAAAGCAAGAATGTCTCCGACATCACAGGAGTAATTTTCATCAGTTTGTCATGGTGGGGCACACAACTAATTCTGCAGTAATATAGTGCGCAGTTGAGAGCTCCTCCTTAGTGATCTGAAAGCTTGGTCAGCTTGAAGCCACTGAAGTGTTATGCTGGTGGAAGGAAGCTCATGTAACCTGATTCAACCCAACAACCCATAGAAAAAATGGAAACATGTAGATCACAACTCCGGTAAACGGACATGCAAGCAGACCAGCAGAATGTTTTCCGTTCTACGGTTTCTAATAAAGTGTTTTGAAAATATAACCCTCCAGTTAAAAAATGCAGTCCTCCAACAAATTCCATTGGTCCAGGTCTTTACCTGGAGAGGTCAGAACCTGATGTTTGTGGTAGTTTAAGTGCTACAGAGGGCTGGGACCTACAGCAGGTAAAACCATGTATATATTAGAAAATTTAGATTTCAGTCACAACATATTTAATTTGCATGAATGGAAACCAGATTAAATACATTTTTTTTCCAAGTTTAAACTGGTAATCCATTTCCACCAATGAAGCAAAAACTAAACTGACTCATTGAATGATTCAGTTGCTTTTTCCGCTCCTACCCAGAGAGACTTTATGAGCAATATAACTGTACGTCTTTGAGTGGCGAAGCCAAAAATCTCTGCAGCATTTTTTATATGATCTTTCCAACACAGACACAGTTGCTGCTCAACTACCTCCAGATATGAGGTAGCAAATATTTGATTGCCTTGGTTGCAAAACTGCCAGATGTTTGTCAGTGGGAACAAAAACGGAAAGTCATAAAACAACAATTTCATCACTGAGATATACCTCAACTCACCCATGTGTACATTCTCTCTCTATACGTTCTAATACACACACCCTCTTACGCCCACGGACAGACGCAGAGATCTGGCGAGAAGTGACAGCGTTTGGAGCGTTATGCAGCGGGAGAATGCAATAGATAGAGGCTACGGCTCCTGTGTCTCCATGGAAACAGGCTGAGAGGGCGGCCCACGATGCATTGTAAAAGAGCAAAGGAATTTAAACCTCAACAGAATGCCTAAGGATAACAATGAAACGCAACCAGAGGTATTTTTTTTTGTCCTTTTTATTTTAGTTCTTATATGTGAAGGGGACTTTCCACCACAAGAGCATCCATCTATCCAGTCATTTCTTCTCTTCCTCCACCAACTGTTGGGTCACTGCACTCCACAACCCGCCCCCCACCCCTCCAAGCATCAACATCTACACTGACGCGAAAACAGTCCTTTCCCTCATATATCCAAAACTACCCCCATCCCCTTGGCAAAAACACAATGCAGTATAAATTGTGTGTAATTATGTGTAACTATGAATTACACATTTTACTACAATTCCTGGTTTTAGAGTATATTTTCCTTCCGCTCAGAGATGCCCTAAGTAATGTTCACATCATACTTTGCCAAGACACAGGATTTAATATGGCGTTTTCAAAAGTGATCTTTGTATCATTTAGGTATAGCCATTAAATGAGGCACTGCTGCCGGTATTGTGTCCGTTTTTTTCAGTTTGTTCGGTCAGTAAGAGAGGTCAATGTCAAAGGTCAACTTTTCAGGTCTGCTGCATCCCTACATGAGGTGAGAAGCCAAAAAAAAAAAAATAATGTCGGTACGCTAAAAGATGAAAATGTATGCTATGGATAATTCCCTTTATTGGCTCCGATCAGCGTTTGGCGCAGAAGTGATCGGTCTGGGCAGAATCAGACGCCGTAGATGCCCTGCCAAGGCTGTGAGGGTTTTAGCTCTGCCGCTCAACGAGTGGACCGACATGACCCTCACAGTTCAGAGCGCCATCAATCCACTGCGCTTTATAATAATAATATATAATAATGAATAATATAATCTCTCTGAGTCACCTCATACTCCCTATTCATTAGAGTGAATTTTCAGACAACATGAATGCGCTTAGGAGTTTATTGGGATGTGGCAAGTTGTATAAAGGTACAGATATTTGATCTTGGGCTTGGTGTCCAAAGGGGGCAGCGTCATACCTCACGATTTTGAATGAGGGAAACCCCACCGGACTACGAGAAGAGAAGGAGAAATGCAGAAGAAAGGGAAGTAGACATGAAGGTTTAGTTGGGAGGGGGAGGGATGCCGGAAGCAGGGTGTGTGATGGGAGATAAGGTATGTGGCAATTTGATACCTCGAATCGGACGGATTGAGGTATTTGAAGGAAGGGTTGGTCTGAAAGTCTTCCAAACTTTTGTTATATCAACCTCCATTTTTCATTATGTAGCACTGTGACTTTTCAAACGTTAATCAGACTGCATGTGCTTGTGTTTATATGGTTAAGTGCACTGAATGCCTGTGTGTTATGCTGCTACTGTACAAGTTCCCTGCAGCTCATTTTGCTATCAAGTTCACTGATGTGACTTGGCAGATAGTCACCGTGTATGCAGTTCAGTTAGCATAATGTATGGATTTAAAACCTGTTTCCTCGCTACCTTCAGCTGCAGTCACAGTCACAGGCACACCCCCTGTTTTAATCCTGACTGTGGTATTTGTTGAACTCTCTCAGCTAGCTTGTCATCTCCGACATGATCGGTGAGGGTTTTGCATAATTCGCCAATGCTAAAACGCTGTCAGCTTTCCGTGACAAGCGCTCTCTCCCACAGCGCTAGTTAAAGCTGTTCCGATTTTGTCGACCTCTAAAAAGCTGGTCCTGTGTGTGTTGCACTAGAAGTCAAAGGCACTGCTTGCAATAGGCCTTGGGGTCTTTTTGCTTTTGTAAAGACAATTTGTTATTTTGACACATTTCGCTCAGAGACGTGTCAGCCACAGCAGCTATTTAGTGTCCGTGATGGTGGCACTGGGTAAAAAAAATAAACTGCCTCGAGTACCAACTGCTGTGTGTGCGTGTCAGCGTGGGTGAGTACGTCCGTGCACGTGTGACAATATGTATGCGTATGTGAGTGTATGTGTGTGTGAGTGTGTTAAGGGGAGAGAGAAAATGTGTGTGTGAGCATACGTCTGTGCGTGTGTTGACTTTGTGCTTTGTAATGAGGGGTTCCTGGTTGATTGGAAAAGTCAGTCATAAATTGGTTTTGGGAACGTCTGGAACTGGAGCTCCGCCCACACAGGGCAAGTCACATGACCACCTCCAAGAAAGCCTTTCCCGCTCAAGGGCATAGACAGGTTATCATTATTCACAGAGACATCATATCACCTTCCATACTGTCAACATGCAGCGCACTGAGGCAAGTATAAACTGTCAAATTCATATGGGCTCATATTTTTCAATAAAGGACCAGCCCAATATTTTAACAAGACATGTAGGAGAACAACAGCTAGAATTGTAATATAGGCATGCACATTTTTGACTGCCCTATCTATAATGTTATATTGTTCACCTCAGAAATATTCATGCCCGAAGTGCAAGTCTTCCCTAGATTACAGATACGGACAAGGTGACAGCATAAACGGATCTGTGATTGATCTCCCTGTGAAATGAGCTCAAATTTACGATCATTCGTTTCAGCCTCCATGCCAGTTCATCCGGTAGATGCGCCGGGTTCAGAGCGAAATGACGATGGAAATTCTCCTCCCGGATAAACACCGTTCTCGACATGAGGGGTGGGCAGGGGAGGCTAACGACTCTTAGTCATATTCAGGTCCGTGCTCTGAGAGCTAAAGTTTGGAGGATTACTCACACTCGACATTACAAAAGCACAGGCCGGCAGGGAAGCGGCTGGATAGGTCTAAAAAGCATGCTTGTCCATGTGTTAGCTGGCAGAAAATAATGGCCGATGTGAACACATTGAGTCATTGTACAGAGAGCTGAGGATTAAAACATATTCATGTTCATTTTTTATTATCCTAGGAACGTATCCATGTTTATTATCCTCCAAACGAACCTGAGGAAGAATTTTCAAAACGTTCATTGTTTGTTCTCTGATGTTTATGTTAATATGGAAAAATGAAAAAAAGACATACTTGCATCTAAAGTCAAGTCCTACTTGTATAGTTTGGGTGTGTGGCTTGAATTGTGGAGCCAGTCCAAGATACTGCTCCTAGTTTATTTTTTGTGGTTATTTAGTATCTTGCTGCAACCAGCACCTCATGGATAGAGTAACATGTCTTTTCGCAAGGCTTTTTTTTCCTAACTTATTTTTTTATATTCATGTTTATGGTCACATATTTAAATGATTATTGGAATGAAGTGGGGCTTATGATGCTGTGATACAGTTTAACCAATCTGGTGCCTAGATTCAAAACATTTTGTCATTAACTTCACCGTTCAAATAAATTCCAGCGTTCAGTTTTTATTTACTGACAAAGTTTGGTGAGGACGTTGTGGTTACAAGTGAACTCACTAAAGATGAAAAAATAAAACCGTGCCTCAATGCAAGATTAGTCAAGGGCACAGAAGGTAGTCTGATGATTAGATAATAATGTCTTTACCAATTTTAAAGATGTATTTAAACAAAGCTCTGTTGTGACACATAGAGATAAACAGAGGCTTGTGTACAAGCTGTTTAGACAGAATGAATCAAGTGAGACTGTCACTTACAGTGCATGGTAGCAGCGCTTATGTAAACAGTCCTTCCTTATGCTTATTAAGAAACACCAACACATCAACCACGCTCTGCAGGCCCAGATAAAGATGCAATGACTTTAACTCTCAAACAGTGATTTATCAGAGGTGGGAATGCAATTTAAGGCGCCTCGGATAAACATAGAATGGTGTGACTTTCCTTGTTAGGGTTTGTTGCCGTTTTATGACTTGATGCTGAAGAAACAGGAGTTTCCATTTTACCTCTCACTATCCCTCTTCATTTTCCTAAGAGAAGGGGTGAATTCCAAGCCATTTTTGACCAATAAAACATACAAGAAAAGGGAGCAACAGGTCAATGGTTTCTCCCTTGTCTGCCTGAACATTACCTTTTCTGCCTTGATGTCTATTACTCTTGAAGTTAAATTATGTACTGTAGACAAATTATACTTATTGCACACTTTATGCAGTTTTATGGACATAATTATGATTATTCAGCATAATTCACCCATTAAAAATGAGGGAATTAGAGAATTTAATACATTTTATGAATTTTGATGTGGTTGAACATAAATATACATGATCACAAGTGGCCATCCAGCTAGGATTAATTATTTATACAATTTAAACTTTACTTTATGAAGGTTTAACATCCAAGCTCACCTGGATATTTTAAATTCAAATATATCGGTGGTCAGATTCATCATGAATGTTATAACATTCTAACATTATAACCTGCATCAGATCTGATCATTTCATTTAAGTCACAAAAAGCTATTTTCTTTACCCTGCAACTGTTTTTCATGTTTCATTTTGCAGTTTTGTGTGTTTTATTAGGGTAACACATAAAACTTTTTATGTATATTTTTTTTATTAAGCCTTTTTTCACTAATTTTTTAATATAAAGTATGGTGACATTACCATTAAAAAAAAAGCACTGCATTACACCATGCAACATAAAAGCATTTAAAAACAGCAGTGGATTAAACAAATACAGGTCTGGATTTGCTAGTTCTGTGTTTTAATATGTTGCTAGCCTCATTTTACCTGAGTCAATGTGGGTCTTAAACAAAAGAAAATGGAAAATAGGAGCTATTTGTCCTTGAGATTTTAAGTTGACCTTTTGATAGCTGCAGGTGTAACATCATCATGATGTAAAAAAAAAAAAATCAAGAAAATTTTGGGGAAGAAAAATGAAACTTGTGCACCAGAACCATAACAGAGTTGGAATGGAGAAGCCTGGATGATGTAGTCACTGTGCTATTGATATAAAACTAGAATACATTTTAACATTATGTGAATACCATCAATACACCCAAATATGCAATATGTACATATGTCTGCAATGATACAATTTGTTGAACATGTTGATTGGTTGTGTGATGTGTTTCAGTCGGTCTGAAAATGTTCTGAATGAAAAAAACAAAGCATGTTAAAATGATCCAGCCTACTCCTATCGAGTCAATAAGGGAATTCCGCGGATGAGAATGATTTTCCATGGAAACATGCAGCAGACTCGGCTGCAGTTCTTTGGACCTAATTCCTGAAAACAGATATATCAAAGGCTGCCAGCCAGGCAAGTCATGTCATGATATTTTTTTATCCTCATCATTTATTTTATAACTCGAATAGAAGCCTAATTATTAACAGTGGATGTCTACTTATATGCAATTATATACATTATATAGTTATATCAGTTTGAATTCCAATCATTTAACATTTGAAGTTTTCACAAGTTTTGGTTTCGTCTAAATTTATTCAAGCAGGTTTAAAAAAAGCCTTCGTTGACCTTTGAGACTGTATCTCTTTATTAGTCTGTTGTCAGATTGATTTTATTTTATTTGACAGTATCATGGTTAAACAGCTTTTAAATCCACATTCAACATACATATTTCTACCATGCATAGTAATAATAAGACATAATTATTTCTTCAAGGCTGTACATATAGATCCACCATCATGTTTAACAGTTGGAAACAGGCACTGTGTGTTCTACGGCTTTCTTTGGCTTTTTCCAAACGTTAACCCATCCAGATGTAGGAAAAAGAGTAAGAGGGAATGACTCATCAGACCATATTACTTTCCTGCACAACTCAGAGGTCCAGATTTAGTGCTCATTAAATCAGATTATGTATTGTTACACAATGGTCTTAGTTACAGCAATTTCCAACAACTTGTGACCACTGTTCTTTCCTGTTACATTTATTTCTCCGTGGGCATGTGCCATTATTATTTTTGACACTGTTCCCCTTGTCATGTTAACTATTTGTGTTGCTTCTGTGGCAGTCACCAATATTTGACCTCTTCCAAAATGTAATAGGTCTGCCATGTGGCTTTAGAAACTCAAAATAAAGTGCTGATTTTATCATATCTTCAATGGCAGGAATATATTTAATATAAATAAATGTATTTACATGAAAATGAAACACCGATGTAGAATCCTTTTAGTTACCTCAAAATACAGCTTGTTTTGAAATTTGTCTTTTATTTACTTGGACTATCCCTTCTTTAGTTTAACATAATTCCACATTTGAGGAGTGTGTTTTCTTTTACACTACAATGGAGTTTTGAATACACACTGAACACAACTGCATTTAAACTCTGTCAGTGTTGAAAACAAAACTCCCTTGCTTGTGTAGATTTCTAACACGCTTCACAAATCTTACTTTAAAAAAGTGTTTATTTCAACATTTTGGATTTAAAAGAGCAAGTGCTGCTCTTCTTAATATGGAACACAATGTTAAAAGTTGTCATGTTAAAAGACCTTCACAGAAGACTCTCACTGCACTGCTTCTTGTTTCCATATCTGGATTCCATTAACATTGTCCTTACAAATAGTTTTTATTTCCTTTTCTTCAATTTGACAAGTTAATGTGAGGATCTCTGATCTCATCAGACTTTGATATGATGGAAAAAGTAACAATTGTTTTTATTTGTAAGTCAGGCTCCTGAAAAATATGGAATGATTTAAGCCAATAACTGGTGCACATGGAAATTGGAGATAAACCCTGAGCTGGATTGAGGAGTGGAGGGTCTATTAGAAAGCTCACAACAGCAGTTTGCACACTAAAGATAAAATAAAAGTAACACATTTTTGAACCGGAGTAGAGTGCATAAATGTATACAAGTTCAGTCGGAACAAACATGCACACACTCCACCATGCATGCATGCATGCAAACAACACACACACACACACACACACACACACACACACACACACACACACACACACACACACACACACACACACACACACACACACACTCATGCATTCAAGCACACACATGTACACACAAACACACATATGCACACAAGCACATGCATGCACGCACGCGCACACACACACACACACACACACACACACACACACACACACACACACACAACCCAATGCCAGTCCAAAGAATTTCACTGGTTGCTGCAGTGCTTGCATTTACAACATAAGTGCCGTGCTTCTGTGCTTCAGCCTTAAGTGTACGGAGGCGTGAGGGGCACGGGGGGATACCCAGACAGAAAACGTTGGTGAGTGACATCAACCACCATCACCTCATGCCCGAACACACACATAAGTACAGCAGGGATTCAGGTCCCAGCATGTTTTTAAAAAATCAGTTTAAAAATATACATTTAGAGTTTGCAAGTTTCAGATGCATGCAAGGCCTATCCCCTCAGTATACCCATACACACACACAGACTATAGGACACATATTTCACACTTTGTGAAGTACACTGGACCACTGCAGTCTGCACTCTGTCAAGGAGGCTCCACTGTTTGCCACTCAAATGGGAGAGTCCATTCTCTCCGTTAGTTCAGGGGACCTTGAATGTGAACGTTGCCTTAGAACATTTCCATAACTGCTTTATTTTACATTCACAAAAACATTGATTGCTTCATCATTTGGAAAAATGGACAGTTTTTTTGAGGTTTGCTGCTGGTAATACTGTACCCAGAGACTCTACTAGTTTTTCTAGCTTGCAGATCCCACTTAAAGCACTTAAAGTTGAGGCTGTCATTTTGATCCCTCTTAAATCTCTCTGAACACAGAGGTTGATACCTTTTTTCAGCCTGAGCTTCTGGGAGCCTCAAAGTAGCTGCAATATCTACTGAGCTGTCCCAGCCTTAGCCTCGGCTAGATTTTCACACGGATACAGACGTTCTGTGATGATACTGCCAGGTGCAGTTTCTGTGGCTCAGTAACTGCAACTTCAAAAACACCTTACCGGCCAGTCACGATTCCGGCCACAATCTTGCAGCACAAGCAATAAGTGACGGTTTTACTTAGAGGGAGGATTTTTTTTTGGCTCTTTCTGCTTGAGAAATGGAAAGCCAAAAAAAAAAAAACTCTGGCTATTCACCTATCAAAACTGGGTAGTGAGGGTAGGAAGGCAAGTAATCCACCATGCACTTACCTGGCAGGGTGTCTGTATGACAGGAGCATCTGATTACATAGGATACTTCTTCCTTGTGCGGTCACAGAAAAGCACAAAATAATCATCAGAGAGGTGTCTTGCTTCCCATCTTGCTTGTCAATATGAATTAGGTTTGTCTGATAATTCTTCCTTTTACTTTTTTCTGTTTTTTTTTTTTTATCCAAGCCCTCAGAAGGAGGAAAGAAAAAAAGAAAGAAATGAAGAGGGGGGGGAAAGCCCAGGATGCTGTGGGGTTTTTCACCGGCACCACTTTTCAGGAGAGCGTTAGATTCTCCACTGCTGCAGTGAGGAGAGAAGCGGCGCGCTGCCGATGCTAGCTCCACAGCGCTCGGCGCCCTGGAAAATGTGGAGCCGGAGTTCGGCGCAGGATCTGCTGCTCTCACTCACTCACTCACACACAAACCCCCCCCCCCCCCCACACACACACACACACACACACACACAGAGAGGGGACTCTTCTCATCCTGTCCTCCCACTGCAGAGGCGCTTCATCCGTCTCTCTTTCGTTTCCCTATCCCTCTCTCCGCGCCTCAGCGGATCGCCTCGTAACGGAACATCAAAGCCCTTTAAAAAACTGCAATGCCCTCTCCTGGTGACATCACTCTCTACTGTTTCACCAAACATGGACAACTTCCTCGCACATTATCGGCGGCACCCACAACAGACATCTTTGTCCTTACCAAAGAGGATCCTCCGGCTCTAACTGCTGGTTGGTTTGTATCCCCCTGGTCTGGTGGTTTAAACCTCATTTACTGTCCAGATATCCAATGTTACTCTGCAGCACTCTACTAAATACAGGCAAGTCTTATAATCATAGAGTTTCACTTGTTCTAGTATTCTCTAGCTTTTTAAATTATTAGATACCTCCTAGGACACACACTGGAAAAAGAAGTGCTGACAGACTAACTCACTAAGACTGATTTAAACACCACCTTCAAACTTCTCACATTCTCACATTTATTATGAATTTATATTGTATATATGTAATGCCATTCACAAAACCAATGTCGTTTTGAAAATGTTGCCGGAGTGCGTACGGATCCAAGCCGTCCAAATCTTCCCTCACCCTCATGAGGTAATAAAGAAAAAGAACATATAACGGGTTGTTTAGTGCCGTTTTTTATTGGTGCGCTGCATTATTCATTGGGGAGTATTTTTCGCAAGGTGAACCACCAGGACCATAAACTGGCTTCTTGCAAGCATTATTTGCTGTCCCACCATGGCCACCCAAGGTCTGTCTGCAGACGCAGCACAGAGGCATTCTGGGATTAACAATGACAGAGTGGATGGAACACCTGTCAATCCAAATATAGTGCCTACTCTAAGGCCTTTCTGCCTCCATAGCATGCTAACAACTAAGAGGATTTATATTTATAAAATTACAGCATTTTTAAAGCATTCATAAAACAAAAAGTTAATGACAAAAAATAAAGGTTTTTGAAACAGTTATTGTAATACACCAATTACTGCATAAAATAATCAATGACAATGGAATTACTGTATTGTAATTTGTAATGAATATTACATTTTTGTAAATGTAATTGCCAAATTTTCAGATTAAATTATGTAATGTGAATTAAATTATGTAATTTAAAGATCTCTGTTTTATCTAAAATATTGTGCTCTATGCTGGTGTAACATTGTTCCATGTTATGTAAGGTGTTGTTATAATTATATTTCTGTAAATGTATTAAAAAAAAAAACTTAAACAAAACTCAGATAGTCAGACCACTCAATATCATATTTACGCACAAACGTTTGATTTGCATGTGTGCTGAATAAGAGTGTCTGAAGTGTTTACATCTGCATCATTAGAAGTTCCTTCTCAGCGTGTCAGCTGATGGCAATTACACTACCACAGAGAGGTTCTGCTGTGACGAAAGTAACATCTCCTGGACTTATAAAATCACCTCCTATTTCAGCCCAGCCTACCAGCTATCTCTTTCCATTGCCTCTGCTCCCACTGTTCTTTGTAATAGGCTTCTGTGAAACCGTAATGTTTCCTGTAACGGCTCAATAAGCTCAACATATGCGTTTGTTCAATGTGTGGGCAGACCTTCTAAAATCTCTTATTAAACTCCTAGAAGACTGAGGAACAGAAATAAGGTGCTCTTGAATCTGATGTGTACCACATGAAACACCTCCCAGCTTTGAAAAAAAGGGAGAGGACGCCTTTCCTTGTGCCTCAATCAAAATCAGAAGACAGGACTTTGTACAAGAAGAGAAGCAATATGCACCACCCTTTGGCCAGACAAAATGTCAGTTATCTGTTTTTTTTTTTTTTTTGCCCAGAGCAAACAAATTCCTTTATGATTTTACTTGAGGTTTTCTTCATGTCAGCTGTATTTGAATTTTTGTCAACTCTTTATGCACAGCGTATTTGAAAAAAAGAGGAAGAAACATGTCATATCCAAGAATGGCTTCAGAAAAATTTGAACTTGAGCATTGAATATGACTTTTTGCCTGTGTTGTTCAAAAAGAAGCCATAGTAATGGGTAGATATGTTCATACAACTACCTAGATACTGTGCTTTAGTCTTAAATATGGTTGTTTCACCTCTCTGGTTCTACTAACCCTCTGTGACCGAGACGGTCTCCAAGCAACCTTGCACAATGCTTAATGCTTTGTTGACCATATAAGGACTTCCTGTTCAAGGAAGGACGGTAAAACAGCATAGACAGGCTTTTGCCATGAATCCCCCAGTGGGCTGAAGCTCGTCAATTGGGGTTGGGACCTACCAATAAACCTACCAAAGGAGAATCAATCCACTCTGTGTGTGTTCATTTGTGTCATGCCCTGCATTATTTAATAACAACCGCACAGCATATTTGATTTACCTGATACAAGTCGCTTGCCTCTTTTGTGTAGTTAGCATGCTAACCATTGGATATCTGATACATATGAATGCTGTAATTTTAATGCATCTCATGCTGAAAACAAACTGATGAGAGGAGATGTTAGACTTGCACGCAAACCAGGTACAACCCCCGACAAGGTCAACTTAACCCTCCCTCCCAAGACAATGTTCCAGCCAATAATATCAGCAGGTTGACAGCACAGGCATGACCAGGTTTCCATACCAGTCTGCTGCGTATATCTTCTCACGCTGCAGTGGTGGAAGTAAATGTACCTTTTGTTTTCCTCCTTATGTAATGTATTATACATGTGAGTAGAATTTTTTAGCAAATGAACAGCAAATCCCCCGACGGCTATTCCTCCAGTAACCACAAAATCGGTTGGTCAATACCTCTTAGTTAGCACCGACAGCCAAATGGCCATTGGAGAATTTTCCGTTCATGTTAGCTTCAGTTGCTGAAAAAGGGAAGTTTTACAATGAGAAACTGTTCAGCTTTCAATGCAAACATTACCTCTCAGTAACTTACAACCAAGTTGATCAGCTATGTTCTCATGCCAAAACTATGTGCTTCAATCTGAAAAAATACTAGCAACTCATACAGCAGTGCAACATGTTCAACCTCTAAATTCAATGTTTGGTAGAAGTTACTTAGAAGTTACCTGGACTGGAATTCAGTTTAGAGGAAGTTACTTGTGAGAATGCAGACTTGCACTGTTTTTTTGGCATCATTCCCAACACTGATAACCACTGATAGACGTTCATGTCAATGATTTGCTAAAAACAGTTCTTCGGATGTGCTGTCCGCGTTTTGAGAAAATTATTCTTACATAAACTTTAAACGACTTGTCACTGTAACTGGATGAGCCATCCAGCAACCATGTAACTAAATAATTCATAAAAGAAAAGCCATGAAATCGGTAGGCCAAAACCTCTTAGTGCACAAGTAAATTGGATGGTTTAATTACATTGTAAAAAAAAGTGTAGTAATCAAACTTTACATAGATGCTTTGTCCGCAGATTGAGTCGAACCAATCAACCTACATTTACTCAGATTTGTTCAAATGTCGTTGCTGCTTTCATTGTTTTTGGTAGGTGGAAGAAATTTGACATTGCGAGATTTTTTTCCTTCTTCCTAGACGACATCTGTAAGCGGCTTATTCGCCGTTATACTGTTGACATTACAGGACATTAGACATTTTCAATTACGTTTCATTGCCCCTCCAGGCTCTGTCTCACTAGTGGCCCACTTAAAACACAGTCAGTCATCAGCCCTCGAGCCCAGCGTTTTAAATCCTCCCTGTTCTGCCTTGGTGCTCTTTTCAATATTCACGCTTCAAAAGAAGAAAAAAAAACTGAAAGATGGCACCACCAGGCAGCACTGCAACAAGAAAGCGCTTGAGTGCACTCAAGCGAGTCCTAAGAGCCCACATGCCTGGGCTAAACGCTACCACATTCACTCTCATCTTACTGCATTATGCAAGCCATGTCCTTAGCATGAAGCAACAAGGGATAATTGCTGCGATCAAATTAAGGTTGTTGATTTATCATCCCGTTTTGATGATACCTCCGAGTACAACATGTCATGAAACTAATCGGATGTAACTATATGAATAAAGACACAAGCGGCTCCAGATATCAATAAAACACAAGCGGTTTCAGATAGCTTGGTCTTGTTTTTGAGATATGCTAAACCGACTTAGACAAGTTGAAAATGTTAATAAGAGTTATCGGGGGAAATGGAGTAGAGTTGTTCTGAAAAAAGGCAAAGAAAAGAGGCACTGGTGCCACGAGGCTGATGGAAAAGGCTCTTTAAAGTCACTTTCCAATTAAAGTTGCTATTAATATTTTAGTTAACAATATAGACTTCATGAAATCTACTGGCCTCAATAGGTCTTTATAGGAAAAAGTCAGAGGGTCAAGTGGAGACAAATGTATGTCAGTCAGTCTTGGGTGGCACTGGTTTGGGTGGTCCCCTTACCGTTCACCTGCACCTGACATGAAATTGCCTGCAAAGGCACCACAACACCCGGCCACCCTAATTTTGCTCTCCCAGTTCCTGCTCATAATACTGTTTTTGGTTGCTACAGCAACAACGCTGGTCCGCAGATAAATGTTTACGATCTTGTCAAGCAACACTCATTTTACGCCGACATTTAGTCACTCAGAAAAACATACCGTTCAGAGATAATGACTTGCCAACAGCACTTTGGTACCAGCAAACGTTTCTTCTGAGAGTGAATGTATTCAGCCAGTCTACTGAATTCAGTTCAATCTGCAAGCCACTTTAGTCTTTGTTCAGGGAAGGTGACTGAGAAGTTTCCTTCATCCTTAAATCTCAGCTCAACTGCAAGGCGTGAATAACTGTCATTTGCCTTTTTTGGCAGTAATGCGAAAAGACATTAAAACATCATTCAATTTATTGAAAACAAAACGTTTTGACCAAACATCCTTTTATTCAAAATATTTGACTATACAGGTAGGAGGAGATTTATCAAATAGGCAATTACCAACCATAGCAGAGGGACACCGTGTTACACGCAGAGTGTTTTTGCCATGTGGATTTTCTTGTGAAGTAAAGTGTAAAGACACCTGGCTGGACATAAACTGGATCTGATTGGATCTAGGGTATTGATGATCTTAATTTCACAGCTCCAATTCACATTAATGTATACTATATAAAAAAATTTAAGAGAAGTACCAAACAACTAAACAAAAAATTGGTGAACATGCTGAGCACAGTTTGACAGTAAATTGTGATAAATAACTTTGTTCTAAAGTAGGAAATCCCAATAAATGACAAATCTAAATCTCAATTAACATATTTTCAGAGTACAAATGGTTGATGTGAGGTGTGATAGTTCTCCATGTAAATTAGTTTGTATTTTATCACCCAAACCATAACAGAAAAATAGTGGAAAATTGGGCACTTTACGCCTCCTAATAAAACTCTCTGATGTTTTTCCTTCAAACCAAAAATGTAAATATTTTTTACTAAAATATGACTCTGTATTATACAATGAGAAATGTAAAACACATAGATGGCAGGCAGCGCTTTTGAGGAAAATGTTCAATTCAGGCTGACAGGGTTACAAACAATGGTACTGCCGGGGGTGGCTCCCTGATACAATCGCAGGCCCCCCCACTAGTTCACAACTAGTCTAAACAGGGAGTCCTCGACTTACGAACGAGTTCCGTTCCTACGACTTGTTGCAAGCCGATTTTCGACGTAAGTCGGAATTTATACCTAAATTAACACCTTAAGTCACTCACTGTACACACAACACATGAAGGACATATAAAATACAGTCATTAAATGAAACATTAATAAAAAAGAGAGAGAACAATTTCTTATCTTTATTTCTGTGGTCGTATTTACGAACCAAACCGCTTAGGAAGAAACTAGATTTTTTAAAGTAATTTATGGGAGTGTGTCGTAACCACGAAACAGTGTAACTCGAGACCGTCGTAACCTGAGGACCTCCTGTATACTACAAAAGCATAATAGAATTCCTGAACTCGGTTATTATTCACCCCTATGAAAAATTTCTGGGGGAGCCACTGGTTACAAATTGAGTCACGTATTCTAAGGCCCTGTTCTAGGGGATGGGTGACCCTCAATCTGGTAGAACGCATGTTTGGCTCTTGAGTCCCCTGAGGATGGAGGGATGCTGTGTCTCATGACTCATTATTACCCCCTGCTGGTCATAACAGCACTATCCTACACCAGCCACGAGGTGGCAGTAGGTTTAATGAGAGCTGCTTTGCTAGTTTTGATCTGTAACATTTGTCGTTTTCCCTTCAGTGCCTATTGTCTACACTAAAACTGAACATGAAGTTGCGTCGATTTGGTCGGGTTTGTCCTGTGATCTGTGTGAAATGTGGCTAGGCGTATTGCTGGCATGTAGCTATTTTGATTCAGAGCAAAGCTATTTAGCTAAACCAAACCAAAATCATGTCTAGGGTCACCACAGCTGTTTTATTGTTGAAGGCACTACAAAAAACACACCTACTCAGGCCAGCACATAGCATGCACATACTCAAAACATGAACGTTGCCTTTTGAAACTATAGTAGAGTAGGAGATAAAGAAAAACATGTTATTATCAGATGTTAAAATAGCCATGGGAAGATGTACGAAGAAGAGGTGCAGTTTAAATTACTACACTGTCAGAACAGCACTTATACAATTTAAAAAGGGGAAATGTTATATATTCTGTCTGTGATGAAACCTATGTCCAAATAAAGCAATTTAAAGAATTCAGAACATTTATTGGTTTTGTCCTCACTTAGATGAGTGCTGCCATATGTTAAAATTGGCCTGTCTTGTTTTATTGGTGAGATTAAAGCTGTGAAACTTTGCCTCCTTTAATTATGTTCTGCTTCTATATTGCAGATTTCTGAAGTGAAACATACAATCTGCCAAATTCCAAATGGAAGCGGATTGGGAAGGGGATGAGAGCCGAAACTCTGATCAGTTTATGAGTTTAGGAGACGCACCAATATGTCACATTCGTGCCTTAGTCGCACTTTCAACTTATCATCATGCAACTAGCAAAAATGGATGTGGACACACCCTGTATACACTTTACGGTACGTGTCACAGACTGCTAAAGATAAACAACATGTTTTGGGGGAGAGCTCCTTCTTGTTTACACTCTGCCAAGCTGACAGCAGATGGTGCAGAACTGAATACAGTTTGTGTATATCTGGGCATTAAAATAAGGAGAGAAACTAGGAAACTAAGATGAAGCTAGGGATTCAATTGTTTTGCCATTTTGCTCTCTTCTGCAAATGTGTTACTCTGTAGACAATCTGTGCTGAGTTTTATTATACATTTTCCTCAGAAGAGCAGGAGTGAAGAATAATAACCTACCAGAAGTGCCTCGATTCTTTGTGTAGGCTTTTAAAATAATTTCTTTTTATGCTCATGGCAGCGAATCCAAAATAAGATCAATATCTTTTTAAATGTCTTTCCTCTTATTTTAACCCCGAGAGATAGAAATATGGGTGAATTTGCAGAACGCTGTTCAGAGAGTGCAGCTGCAAAAGACCTCTGTTTCTGGTTGTGTCATTAGTTACAAATTGGAGTGTCATTGTGTATCAAATGAAAACATCTGTAAATTCATTTATAAACATAAAATCAGCCCAGATCTCTCAAAAACTTGTTCTGAACTCACTTCAAAGAGAGAGAGACACAGCTGCAAGACTGAAGAATCATTAGCAAAGCTTTTCTTTCCCTACTTTCATCAGGCGCTCGCGGAAAGATATCCAGGGAACAATGAACCCCACTTTCATTCTGCATTCACGAGGCGCTGGACCCATCAACATCAAAACAAAAAAAGTGGCCAATTAGTACCGTGATCAGAAAAAGGGTGTCTGGAAGGAGATGACATGCAGGTTTAAAAACAGAAAACCTCGTTAAGAGCGAATCATTTGCATTGGCATCGGTTGGCATCCGTGGTGTGCGTGTCGGCTCTGCGCCTTCTAGAAACGGCCTGCTGGGTTTTGTGTCTGCGTTCACGGCACAGATGTCGCACTCGTGTGGACACTGTAGAGTAGTGGTGTAATGGACCGTAGCTGATCGGTGATCCATACGAATCCCCCCAACACGGTTTCAGCACGCATGCACACCACCAATTAATCGCAAACTTTAACCGTAATAGTGTGAAACAGTTTTACTGTCACTGTAACTTTTTAAAGCAATAATTCCCTAAATCTCAATGTAGAGTGTAGTGTTACGAACACAAATAAACATCAGTCATAATTGTCGTTTAAAGATTTGACTAACCGGATTATATGCAAGAGCATCCAACTGAAAGTGGCATGTTAGTCTCATGACGCACCAGAACGAAAAAAGATCTGATGCGTGACTCAAAACCATGATACGATCTGAACCGTGAGTTTGTAAATCTTGGAGTTTGCTGTTTGGGGAAAAAATAATACTTTTCACATGTGTTACCGTTTAAACTAGCGAACTATACATATACATTTAACGGGTGCACATGTTATCCGTCTTGTTTGTAAGCTATGTTCACATTACTCTCATCATTCATTACTCACACTTTCAGTAATACAGAAATCCCAGTTTACTCACTTGTGTGCCTGTGTATGTTTGGTGGGGGTGTCAAAGGAGCGCACAGGGGAAAACATAGTGGCTATAAGGATTGTGGGTAGTGTAGTTCATTTTTGGTTTGGAACGTAGGGAAATAGTTTCAATGGTTTGTGTAATGTTATTGTATTGGTGATGGGATAAATGTATTTGTTGAATATATTATTTGTATGTTATTATGGTGTATAAATTATGTAGGTAATTGATCACCATCCTCACAAAGACATACTTGTACTAAAATGTCATATCTCTTCTGACCTTTGCGATGTAGGGTTCAGATCAGACACGGCAACACATAGACACAGAGACTCACGACAACTTTTTGGAATTCCAATACCTATTTATTAACGTCCGGACGGGAAGAGTATGCTTATCATACTACTTCAAAATACATATTATCAGCCAGCTGTTTATATAGGGAAAGTTGTGCCCAGATGGTTTCCGTCATATATACCTTCATACATGAGTTTTACCCTCTCAGCACATTCTCTCAGCCAGAGCCAACTTTGCACCCATGTTTCTCTATCATTTCCTCCTTAATGTCTCCAAAACTCCCTCATAAGAAAACACGTCAGGCCTAAGAATAGCATGATGTACTTAAAAAAATTCCATACATTACTGACTTTTAGGATCCCAAGGAACAGAAGGTAATGTGCACATAAGGCTATATTTAGTTAATATCCATCAGCGAGAAACTCGTCCGGTAATGGTTAGGCTAGCTGAAATCAAACAACTGCAGCCTGACTCCTTCCTTTACTACAACTACAGCTGAACAAACTGTTCTATCTCATTATCTTACCATTTGATTATGTGTCCTCTAGTTTTTTGGTGTATGCAGTTCATCCATTTTGCTTCTATTCTATTCTCTCAACTTTTTCTCATGTACAGAAGAAAGGAGTTGTTTTAGACTGAATAAATATTTGAGTGATAGTGGTATGGTTTAAATGTGAAGTAAATTATTCAGAACCATTTCATTCATGAAAAAGCAGGGGAAGTGGTAGGTCTGGACTGTACCACTAGGACAGCCAGGCCACAACCTTTAGAGACAGTGGCGATACTGACCATCAGTGCACCCCTTCTTGTGACCTTTTCACCCTTTGTGCAGCATGGGAAACTGAAGCACCATCCAACGCAAGGACCCAATATGGCCCCAAGTCAAAATGTGCATCGGATGTTACAAAATTAGCATTTCACCCGCGGAGGGTTCAATGAGACACAGAGATGAGTCATCTACCACTAAAACCTAGAGTAATAAACACCAGCGTTTTCGGTCGTGACCTTCCGGAACATTCAAATTCCTGGCATGGTTTCCTACGGCAATGCTCAGGGGAGCGAAGCGCTAAGAAAAGGCCTCTAAGCCTTCCCTCCCAAGGACTGCATCACCCCAGTTCAGGCGTAAAAATCGTACAAATGTTAAGGGTGAGCGCATGTTACATCATCGCACAAAAATCATATTCTCATACACAACAAAAGCCTGAAAAAAAACCATGAAGTTATGAAAGCAAGACAATCAAAGACTAAAAAAATAATATAGTATTTAACATTTAGCCTATATGGGGGGGTTAAAGTTCAGTTGACATAAAGCAATAGCAATGCATATGTTGTTAAAATCAATTTAACCTTACAATAATAAATTGACAATAATATTGTGTCTAAGGACAGTTTCAAAAAAATCAAAGGCTAATTAAGGCAGTATCAGAATTCAGTGTTCAGCATTCATCATCAATGAAAAAATATTTTGTTCACTTGTGTATCTTATCAGTCCATGACAGGGTTCTCTGGACCCCAGGGGCCGGATTCTAAGTCTAATTAGAATTTTCTCATTTAAACAATCATGTTTAAACATGTTGTAGTCCACACAACTGACAGACTTTCAAAAGGGAAAAGGGAAACCTGAAATAGTCCGGTAGGTGGAAGGGCAATATAAGTAAAATTGTCATATGCACTTTTGTGAAGTAGCAGTAGCATGAAGGAACATGATTTATAACAAATTGCAATGCTGGCTGACGAATTTGAGCTGAACACAGTCCCCGCTCTTATTTTTAATTTCTCAAATTTAGCAGTAGTCAGCCTCTCAGTCCTTCCAGTCAGTCTATACCGACATCCAATAAACAGACAGTTAGTCATGCTGAAAGATTATATTCATTAATTCATTTCATTTGATTCGAACCAGCGTATTGTGTATGTACTCTGTCGTGCTGAGAACACCTGGGTCATTTTCCTTGGCAAATCAGAGCATGGCAAAAGAGAACTTGGGTTAAGTAAAGAGACACGAATGGCAGCGTAACGCCCACCACATCTCCTGACAATCTATGATTGGTCAAGGCGGAAAGAGAATGGTTACGTTTTCATATGAAACTGTCAGTCTTGTAATTTGATAAATACATGGTAAACCATGCTTATCTTACTGAACGCCTGCTGCTGGAGATCGCAGTTTCACCTACGGTACAGGGAAGCACCTGTGTTTTACCTGAACAACTTAACCCCGTTGCCTTTCTGTTTTGTGTCACCTTCCTTGATTAAATCGAGCGTCATCTCAGCTTCTTATTTTAGGTTACCATAACGTTTCATTTGATTTAAGGTGAATGAAGTAAGTAAAACCACTGAGGTATGATAAACACTGAAGGTTTAATGAACTGACAACATTTTTACAGCGTGATTTATCGTTGAATGATAAACATTGCTTGATATCATATTTTATAATGTATTGAGTATGTACTGTGAATAATAAATTTGCTCTAGAGCTAGTTTATTTGACCTGATGACTGTATCTGTATGCAGGCTAGGCACCCTTTGGTTCATGACAATTTGAAAATAAATTAATACTACAACTACTACTACTAGGTATTGGCATATAGTAAGTCTTGAGGTCCGTGAGTTATTGTCCGTGGGTTCATAGAGATAAAAAAGAAGCACAGCACTCCAAAAGCATAGAGTCTGTATTTATTTAAGACTGAGGAAATCAGTCTTAAATAGTCTTCATTGTTTAAAAAAAGCACAGCCCTGCATTTCAAATTCAACAAGTCAATTGTTGGTGATGGTAATGGAAAAACTTTTACATGCACCTGTTATTCAGAAATTATTTAAAAGTTCTTCAGTAATACTGAAAAAATTCTAATCAATAGGAGTTCATGACCTAATACTCGGTTGCAGTGCGCGTAGGATACACACCCCAAGTCAAAGTCAAAGCGCAATCTATCTTCAGAAGTCATCAGCGCTTTATGGGAACTTTCTGTTAATCACAGCTTGTCATACATTACGGCCCAGCTACATCTTTAGCAAACATCTGCTGCCATGACAATATGAGTGATTGGGGGTTATACCAGGGAGGGAGTTCTTTTTTCTTTTTAATTTTTAAGTACATCAAAACATTGCATTATTTTGTACACATTGTGCGGTCTGACCATAAGCATGTGGTGGTGATGGAATATCGTTTAAACACGACACGACTGGGAGGAGCTTATTGACTGATAGGTCACTGCAACTCCACCTATTAAAAGGGTTCATGTATTGTCATTCTAACATCAACAGTTAGCGTTGCAGCTATGCCTATTCTTCATCTCATATCATTTCTGAATTTTACGACTGATTGAGCACCTTGGTATCTTTTGGCGTTTGTCTTTTGTACTGCCGTTTATTTTTTTATGAGAAACGTTTGTTATTAACATCACATTTTGTATCAATACAATACAACAGAATTCCAAATCAGCGTGCTTTATGAGGTGGACAGTAGTGATATAAAGAATAAGACCACCCTTCCTTGTCTAACCTTGTCATCGGCCTCCCCGGAGCTAAAACATTCATAACGTAATAAAATGGATTTCCAATTTACGGCGAGCTCCACTCGGCTAGTTCAGGATTAATTCCGCAGAGGTCAATAATTCCTCACACGTTTCATGTATGGAAAAAGTAACTGCTAAAATCAAGCGCAGCAAGATAATCACCACAACGAACGGACTGCTTTTCAAACAGGCACAGGATGGTTCCAAATCCCCTCTTTAAGAACTGGAGAGCCTCCGATTCCATTTGGCATGAATACATGTATGCATTGTAACTGCCTATTTTAGTAACCCTGCACAGAATTCCAGACACTGAAAGACTTAAACGAGCATGTCTTCAATAAATCTGGGCAGCTGTAGTCTAGTGGCTAAGGTACATGACTGGAACCCCTTGGGTTGCTGGTTCAAGCCCCAGTCCACATCGCACCATTGCTGCTGGGCCCTTGAGCAAGGTCCTTAACCCCACATTGCTCCCAGGGGATTGGCCTTTGGTTAGCCCAATAAACTGTAAGTCACTTTGGATAAAAGCATCAGCTAAATGAATATAATGTAAATTCTGGCACTTGTGGAGGGTTCTCTCTGTAACTTCTAGCATCACTGTAGTGGTTACAAACACAATATAGCCTGGCAATAATTTAAAATGTTACCTCTCAGCATGTGGAAATTAACAGACCAGATCAGTTTCTCTTTGTTTATGTCTCATTTTGTGGTATTTACAACATTTGTTTACATTAACACACTGTCACATTTTCTGCTGAGAGACCTACCATCTACCTTGGGCTCAAGAGTTCAAGGGAGGCCAAGAGCGGGTCTTAGCTTGCCTGTGAAGGGCAACAAACAAGTAGGTGAACCATTACCTTGAGTTCCTCTGGATTTGTGATATGGCCATGGGCTGCACTGAATTAAGGTCTGTGCAAGGCCAGGAGCGGGTCAGAAAGGCAGAGATGGAGGAAAAGAAAAGCTCGGGTCCGACTAAATTGACAGCCAAATCAAAGCAGGGCAGAGACGTGACTGGGGTATGGTCCCACCCATTTAGCATATGGCTTGGATATAGCCAGCATATTTAGTTCAAATTGAATCTCTTATTTCACACAAGGTTTGCCTGAAACTGATTTCAAAGTCTGCATGACATTACACAAATCAAACAAAAAGCAAATACACCTAACCAGAAATTACATAAACAAAGCAGCACAGGATGGCTTTTTTATCCTCAAACAAGTCACTGTGGGAACAGAAAATGTGATCATTTCTTCAGAGGAACAACTAATCTAAGATGATAAAAGGAAAAAAGCCAAAATGCTACAGTCTTTAGGCTGTACAGTCTTTACTCCATATGTCAGTGTGTGAAATCAGAGACTTTTCACATTAAGTGGAAAAAAACAAAGCTGGCAGCTCTATTTCACACTACTGTACCCAGGACTGATCAAGTGTGGAGGTATAAGTACCCAGTGTTCATTTATGTATTGCCACTTTATCCTACGGAACAGCAAGTCAACATACTGCAATCACATAAATAAACAGCCTTGGAAAACGTCAGAGCCAAATATGAATTATAAATGAGTGAGTAAATAAATTAAATTTACCCAAGGAAAATGAGTGCTGTCTTTTGCATCATTTGAAGTGTTTCAGGAAAGGGTGCATCCAACATCAGGAACATGAGGTTGAATGCCGTGTCCATCATCAAAGCCTAGAAGTGACATACGCTAAAGAAGGGCATCATCTAAACGAACAAAACCACTCACGCGATCGTCATAAATCAGTGACCCCGCCCACACACCCCTCAAAAGTCAATGACTCTACCCATGCGCCCCTCACCAATCAATGTTCCCGCCAATGCGCCCCTAAAAAAAAAAAAAAAAAAAAATCAATGACCCCGCCCCTGCGCCCCTAACCAATCAATGATCCCACCCATGCACCCCTCACAAATCAATGACCACACCCATCCACCACTCACAAATCAATAACACCACACACACACCCCTCAGAAATCAGTGACCCCGCCCACACACCCTCACAAATCAGTGACCCCGCCCACATCACCCTCACAAATCAATGACCCCGCCCACACACCCCTCACAAATCAGTGACTGCACCCACACACCCCTCAAAAAACAGTAACCACGCCCACATGACCCTCACAAATCAATGACCGCACCCAAACACCCCTCACAAATCAATGACCGCCCAACATGACCCTCACAAATAATTTGGGGAGTGGCTTCCCCTCATTGTGGCATATCTAACAGAATCATTGAGTGGACTCGATAGTGGGGCACAGTGGATTATGATTGGGGCGTCATGTTTATTCGCCATGTATAGACTGTCATCTGGTTTGAGGGGCGTACCTCTATATGGCGCTCATTACCACGTCTGTACCTCTTCCAGGTTCCTTCATTATTTATAGCAAATTCACACAAGAGAGGGCTGCTCATGCCTAAAATTCTTTTCAAGTTTCCCCCATTTCTTTAGCTGACCTGATTTCATCTGCCAAAACGCAGCATGACGAATCCTCTCGCTCCTCTATGAAGGGTGAAAGAATAGTGTGTGAGACAGTGAGAGAGAGAGAGAGAGAGAGAGAGAGAGAGGGGGAAAGACGGAGAGAGAGGGAGAGAGACAGAGAGAGAGAGGGACAGACAAGAAGAGGGAGAGGGAAAGACGGAGAGAGAGGGAGAGAGACGGAGAGAGAGAGGAAGGGGGATAGACGGAGAGAGAGGGAGAGAGACGGAGAGAGAGAGGGAGAGACAGAAAGCGGGGGGGGGCTTTAAAGTCTCAAATGTCTCGTCTGATTTCCATTTCTCACTTCATTTGCATGCCTCTGATATGGGCATACCTTCAGAACCAGGATGGTGGTGCTCCCGTTGAATTGGGAACATCAGGGGGGATTTAACATCTATTTGGGATCTGGAGGCAACTACATAATTCCCGGCGAACACCCTCCACATGTAAAACTTCTCTGGATATAGAAGTTAATCACTTTATAAAAAAATAATTATCTGTTGAAGTCTTTTATACTTTAAATGCTTTAAACTTTAGTATTATGTAATTGTAAAGGGAGCTTGTTTAGTCTTGACTCATTCTGTTGAGCCATTCTGTTTTCTGTCTTTTTATATGTTTATTTACATCTTTAGTTTGTGGAGTTGCAGAAAAATACTGGAGCTCAACCCACAAACTTATGAATAATTTATCATTTTGATGAGCAGATTGCTGTAGAATTATTTGGGAAAGGCTTCTCTGATGTTATATTTTGCAGATAATGGCACTAAAACTATTTTCAAATAAAACATTTGAAAATATCTTCAAATAAGCCACTTTAGTCATGGCATCCAATACAGTAGCTAGATGGCGATTCCATTATATCTTGCCTCTCATTTAGGATTGTAGGATTGTAGGATAGTATCATTGCAGGATGACCAGCTGAGTACCAAAGAGTTCTGGCTTCCCTTGCTGGAATGTCAGCTATCATTGTCATCTCTTAAAGCTAAGAAGCCCTTCAGAACCATGGACAGCAGCAGAGTATAATCTACATGCATACACAATTATGGCTGACAGCGAGCCTACGGCCCACAAAACATTTCCGGACTCAAAGTATAAGCGCTGATCTGGAGTCAGTTTTGGGGCAAGGTTAGGACACAGATGGGGGAAACTTTAGGCCCATCATTACATCACATCATCATTATGGCACATTGTTAACTTTTTCTCGGTGCCCAGCTCAGAGAGGCAGTTCTGATCTAGGATCAGATCCTCACTGTGAGACGCTTTATGGATATGGGCATTGGTCTCCTGCAGAGTGCCATTATGTGTGCGGCTAGACCGTTTAGAGCCAGCAGTGGCATACAGAGACTAATGGCGTACAGACACACAGTGCCATTACAAAGCATTCACTGTCTGGTTGTCCCCACTTTGCATATTTCGACATTGAATGTTTCAGATATGAAGCCAAAACTTATTAGATAAAAGGACCACTGCATGGAAAAAAACTGATTAGTACTTTATCAAAGGAAGTTAAGTAACACCCAATGCCTCCTTATGAAAGAGCAATTTCCCCTCAGACTCGATAATTGGTTGCACCACCTTCAGCATTATTGACTGCAACCAAACCCTTTCTATGGTTATTGATTACGCTCAGGCTGTCAGCACTGTGGTAGAATTGTGTCCCACTCCTCAATAAAGACCTGCTTCAAGTGGGTTTTCAGATATCAACAGTTTATTTCATGTCCTGCCACAAGATCCCAACTGGTTTTGCATCTGGACATTAACTTGGTCATTCTATGACTTTACTAAAACTTTCATTTTTGTTTAACAATTATGTGTTGGACTGTGTTTTTGGATAATTTCCTTGCTACATTAGCCAACTGTGCAGCAGCTGTCTGGACCATCAAGGTGCTTTTTGGCAAACTTGAGATTAGCATTCATGTTCTGGTTTTAGCCTTGCTAAAATGCTATGAATCACATTTTTCATGGTAGACCCAATCATTGACCTTCGATCAAGGTAATAGAGGCCTACAGATCTGGGGAGGTTGTGAGGTGACTTCATGGATGAATTTTTATCTTGCTCTTGTAGAGTTTTTTGCAGGTCAGCCACTCCTGGGAACATGCTGTGTGAGTCTAGATCTTTCTCCATTTGGATAATGTGGCTCTAACTGTAGTTCAGTACACCTTTAGATATTGCTTGGTAACCTCTTTCAGACAACACCTATTTTGCCAGACATATTCTTGAATTTCATTTGATGACAGCATGATGTTTCTCCAGAACCTGTATTGCTGAAAACTAAGCTTCTAACGGCAAGGGCTAGGGTAAGTCAGATTTTCACTCCGCATGGCTGGCCTAAATCAGGCCTGATTGTTTATTGTGATCAAAGAGCTGACAAATTATCCCTTATTTTGCTTGAGTTAACTGAGGAGGTAATAACTTTTTCACACCTTAAGACTGCTTGTTTGATCACCTTGGATATCAAACAAATGAAAGAGTTACCAAACTTTGGTATGTATATATATTTTTAATGTAGACTCCAATGTAGTGCAACAACCCACCTGACTGTGAATTGAAAATTTGCAGAAATTCAGAAAAATAAGACAAGGGGCACACACAAGCAAGGTCTCCTCAGCACTGTATATTGTGTGAATATAGAAAACAAAGAATTTAATAGAGAATAAATAAAGAATCTGACTAAAATATTTTAAAACAAATTTAGCCATTTTATTGCTATTCACAATTAACCTTTGCTTTTTGTGTTTTTACCGGATAGGGCTGCAGGTGTAAGTACAAACAAAGATTATCTTGTCACAGAAACAACATAGTTCTTTCAACATAATTCAAATAAAATTTCACTTTTATTTGTACTTACATCTTACTGAACTGCCATCATTGAATCATATTCTAGCAAACTGCATCAGCAACCATGGTACCTTGCTACATGAATAGATACAATGTATTATGCAATACTACGTACTACATTATGGATAAGAGCATTGGAAAAGTAAATGTAATTATTGCTACATGATAGCACTCCAAGTACAAAAGGAACTGTCATTCTCAACTGTCAATGTCAGGTGCCTTCTGCATATGAACAATCGCACTGCCAATCACTGTCTCAGACCCTTACATATTTCCCATCATGCCTTGTTGCATAACCGAGAATCACTTTCAAGTCCTTACTGTCTGTTAGGCTCAAGCCAGAAATGACACCCAACCTGCAGAGTCAGTAATTTTCAAAAACAACATCAATTTTCCAGCTCTCCATCAGAGAGGGATAAATCACAAAAACACCTGGGGCAAACAAGAACCCCCAGCTAGGTCAAACGAGTCTTTCGACAACATGAAGACAGCAAATTTGTTTGCACTCCGTTTCAGTCCACAGAAGATCAAAATTAATCCAAGAAGCATACATTATCATACACTGTTCCCCCCTGTCATCTATTTGAATAAGATTAACTCAATTTCTTCAAATTTTGGCAAGATTTTTTCTAGACGTGAATCCAAAGCAAACACAATTAATGTCAATCAATTTGATGAGGGATGAGAATAGATAATTGGGGAACAAGAATAATTTATGTATGCGTATTAATGAAGGCGATGGCTGCTTTTTAGAGTTGATTCAGGCGTTAGGAAGAACCTCTCCAAGTGTTACATTTTGATTTAATGACTGACATGTCTCACAGAAACAAATATATAAGATGTGTAAACCATGTGTAAACACACCAAATTAAAATCAAATCTTCAACCACATGTTTACTATATAAAAGTCTATGGAAATTACATACCAATGTTTCAAATTCCGATAACACTACAACCTGAATTTGCTTTTGTAGAATTGTGGTAAACTGTGTCATCGGTCATGTTCCCTGGTTTTCCCTCCAACATCTTCATTGACGTCCACTGCAATAACTCCATTAGAAACTGACCACTGTTTGGCAAATTTCCGCCAACTCCATCAGGTTTTAAAAATACCAGTATAGACAAGATATGCACAACCAGGCCATAAAACAAAGGCCATCCCCCACAATTCCTCCCACCCAGGACAACGCATCAGTATGACAGAAAATGAAAAGTGCCCTGAACATTCTGTGCTTAATATTTTGAACATAACTTAGCAAAGGCAACTATACCGCCATGAAACGGTTCTAATGTTTGATCCAGGTAACATCTCACTGCATACGTTCCAAATGGCTAAACGCTAGTGCTTCACGAGAAAAATGGCTGGGGCTCTCGGTACCAATTCATTTGAACAATTCATTTGCTTGTGTTTCGTTTGGAGGGTTACATCTTTTGATTTGCTCAGAAATGGGCAGGTAATTTTAGTTCGACTCATTATGGAGGTCATGAAACCTTAAACGTGCAAACACACTCAGATCCCAAACGCCAAATTAGTGGATTTAGTAGCTCTTACTGTCTGCATAGGCTTACTATTACAAAGTCCTTTCAGATTAGTTAGACATAATGGATGTTTTTCTTCAGGGCTGGAGAGGAGGACCTGGTTGAATTGTATCAGCAGCGGAAAGGGAAGTGGAAACAGCAGCCACTTCACCCCTCTTCAGTGATTTTTATTATCCTCTTTGAGGAAAATGGTTTCTACTGAAGGAAATAACCTCTTTTCACAAGACAATTTCATCTCCGTCTCGAAGGTCCCATTCGCACGTCGTTTCACGACATGCAATACGCACATCCGAAAGACAGCTCTTCTGCTTGGCGAGAGAGGAGAGCATAAATGTAAAAAATATCCCACACAAAGTACAGGGACAATATTAAATAAACCTGTGTACTTAATGGTGACTCACTCAAAACAGTTCAGTTAGTTGAACAATACAATTACCTTACCAAAGACATTGTAAATGGAAAAAAGCACTTTGCCTTAAGCAAAAAAATTAAGGATTAATGCTACATTTATAGCGCAGCTTGATCAGCCACATAGGTCTTTGTCAGGCATGATTCACTCATTCATGCACTTACATATTCATGCACTGAGCAAATGGGCGATGAGCCCATGTTTCGAGTTCTGCAGGAAAGACACTCAACATAAACCCAGCGAGATACCCAGCTCTCATCTCGAAGGGCGTAAACTGCTCCGTGAGAAAACAGGGCCATAATCCACCAGTTAGAGTAGCTTTAGGAATCCCCATTAATAGTCCCGTGTTCTATTTAAAGAGCTGACCGTCTTCTAATACCTGTGCCTGGAGGTATGCGAGAAAAACCTTATTAAACATTGAGGCGTCCTCGGTACAACAAGCTTCCTGCTATATTCACACGGGTCATCGCTGCCGCTCTCCTCTAATAAAGAGCATCCTTACAGTGATTAATTGCTGTAATCTGAGTGCATCGGGGGTAGCGAAATCAAAGATGCACGGCGTACAGTATCTGCATAAATAGATGACTTATGAAAGAAAGAGGCCCCGTTTAAAATGATAAGCGTTTACTGAAAAAGTGCTAAATAATTATCAGTTACTCTTCCTCATAACATTATAAAGGACAAATAAAACATTGCAATCAACAGGGTTAATTTTACTGCAAAAATGATTACTCCCCGTCCAAATGTGACCTCCCAAGTATACATTATATTTCTAATTTTAGAATGTAGATGAATTAAAAAGAACCAACAAACACAATATTTCTGAAATGACTATACAGTGAAAGGTGGGGGCGTGGAGGTTGTAGGTGTATTGTTGGAGCTTGACTGACCTGGAGTTGTTTGCTGATTCATAATGAGATGCAAGAAATTCAGCCAATGAGGCCCTTCTGCCCCCTGGCTGGTGTTACTACAGCCAATTATGTTCTTCCCAGCAGGGGTGCTGGCCACAGTCTGCTCTGGACTCAATACCAGACTGTAGGGAACACTGACACACTCAAACAATGTCTTACGTACTAATCCCTTAATTAATTAATCCACTATTCATGCAAAAAATGTGAGAGGAGTGAAAGACTAATGTCGTAGCGGCTGACAGGGGAAATACATACGATGGCTATATTTAGATGGTACTCATCATCTACATTCTACGAGGAAAAAAAAAGTGCTTCATGGATTTTCTTCCGGCAGGTTCAGAGGGTCCCGTGTGGGACCCTTTTGTGGTTTGAGAAACTGTGATTGAAGTAGAGGGGTCTTAAAGTGACAACAAGCCTCTTTGGTCATTAAAGCACTCGGAGAGGTACTGATGTGTGAACTAGCAGCCAACCCCATATGTAGCTGGTCACCTAGAATTCTGGTTAGTATGTATGTTACTCATACAGATGGCCTGGGTTTTATTCTGGACTCTTGCTTGTGGTTTTATGTTTGTGCAGGTATAATATACAGGGGGTCCTCGACTTATGAACGAGTTCCGTTCCTTAAATTTTCTACGCAAGTCAGAATTTATATCAAAATTATACCTAAGTTAAAACCTTAAGTCACTCACACTGTCCACACAACACATAAAGGACATATAAAATACAGTAATTAAATGAAACGGTAATAAAAAAAAGAGAGAGCAATTTCTTATCTTTATTTCTGTGGTCGTATTTACGAATCAAACTGCTTAGGTCGAAACTAGGTTTTTTAAATAATTTATGGGAGACCATGCGTCGTAACCATCACACTAACTAGTTATTTAACTTATAGGTAAATAATAGACTAGGTATACGAAGTAAATTGTAGCAGAATGAAAAATAAATATATGACGAAAGCAATGCAATCAGGACATTAAAGCACATATGGTTTAATAGGGAGTTTATGCACTTTTGGTGGGCTAGTAGTAAATGAAATTTACCGTTCCATTCACTAGCCTGGGTGCGATGCTTGCTACCACCATTGGAATATTTTTCCAGATAAGGGACAAATGGGCAGACAAACAGGTTTTTACATGGCTTAGTTACATTCTACTGAAGTAATCGCAGAATCTAAGTCATTATGCCTACAGCCACACAGCAGTCTGATAAGCCTGCTTGTACTGTAAGTCATTTCACTTGTTTGCTGGTTGGACCTCTACAGTCTAAAGAAAGACCGTTGTCAAAGGCTCCTGTTTTGGCTCTGCAGTTCCAGGTGTAACGTTTTCCAAACCAAAGATATTTAAAACCCCCCGGAAAGAGCGTTACTTAGATTTGGTGAGACCAACTGAACAGTGCCATGTTCAGGAGTCACGTAGGTGTCCTCAAACGACATGCAGATAGACTGGCCTTAGGCACAGACCTGTTTTGTTCTTCATAAGCCAGGCTGGGGACCAAATGTGATTAAACTGAAGGTAGGATGTTGCTCTCTGTGCCTATACTCTGAAAAATACCTCAGGGAAATACATTTTCACAACAGGTGGTGGTAATTGACTAATAGAAGCTTGACACGGGTTTATTACATCAAAGAGGATGAAGCCTGAGTAAGTCGGACCAGGTAGGAAGCTGGTCATGACAGCCGGTTGAGTTGTGTGGAGGATCACTGGTCTTCTGCTCTGCCTATTATGTACCATGTACACTTATTGGCTTTGAGGGAATCCAGTCTGGACTTTCTTTCCTCTGTCTTGACTTAAAATCTGGTTTGCCTACCGCATCACTCCAAAAATGACTACTGGTGCTAAGTTGTACTTTTTTTTTTAAGGGTGTAAGAGGAATGATTAGCATTTAATGCTACAAATAACAAATGCACCAAATTAGGTCAGATCGTGCTGTGGAAACTCACATAAACAGAGCGAGTAGTGCTATATTCCCACGAGCCAGAGCCATTGACAGACAGTTTGCAAACATACAAAATTTAGCCTGACATGAATCCGCTATGAGATAAATGTATAAGCTTTTATGCAGTGCTGTCAACTGTGATTAATGCATGTGTTAAGTTCGTACATAGTGGTTTACATAAGGAACATAAACAAGACATAAAAAAAGGAATAAGAAAAGTGAACAGGAGAGCAACAATACGAGTTAAGCTGCTCTGTACTGATTACCAATGAGGGCTTGTAGAATAAAACGAAACCCGTTGTGAACGGGCCTGTCTCGATGATGTAGAATCACTGTTATGCGTCAATATAGCGATGGTGGTTGCAATGTCAGACTCCGTTCCCGGGGTGACCTTCAGGTTTCCCGGTAAGTGATCTGGCTTGCGCCGGGCAGCCATCCTTAATTTGAGGCCGCAGTCTGGGATGGGGCGGGCGGCGCGGGCTGACGGAGTGCTTTATGGCTTCTGAGGCAGGACTTTTCATTCGCTTTGAGATCTAATATATCGGTAACTGCTGTAAATCTAAACACCGGCCCCCGTTCCTTAGAGTGAGATTCCCGCTGTGTCAGCAGATCTCTGACAAAGAAGAAAGACCAGGGGCTGAATACATAATGAAGCCCATTTATAACATTAAAGCAACCCCCCCCCCCCACCACAACACACACACACACACACACACACACACACACATAATCCTGATCCGTCTGGTGCAATAACAATCTGCGATAACAACAACATTCTGTTTGAACAATGCCGTACTACATTTCAATACGTTTAACAGCGTAAAACTGCCTGCATGAACAACTGAATGAAACCCATTCACAGACTAATGTGTTGTAAAATTATGTACAAAACTGTCAACTTAAATGTTCAGTATTATTTACATCGTATTTATAGTACATCCAAAAAAATGAAAATGATTTTCATTTTAAGAATATTTTGTTTGTACTTTCATATTCCATAAACATTATGGACTACTTTAGAATAAAAGGAACCTGTTGAATTTTTTACAAATACGTGCTGAAATAAATGAATGTCTTATGTTTATACTGAATGAAGTACAATTTACAGCCTGCCTCAATATCCTACATTGTTATTGCAAGACCCTGTTTTGGTAGTTTAACCGTAGGTTAGTCATTTTAGGGAGTCATGAGAAGAAAATATTTCAAAACATCCGATATAAGCCAGCCCCACACAACACATTCTTATTCCAGTCACCGGCAAATTCTAACCATCATTGGCTTTCAGATGTTTTAAATTTACCCCTTTTCATGTTTATATTTACATTGCTTATGGAAACGGAAACATGCTTGCCTTTTTGCATGCTCCATGCTTGCAAACTGGCTGCAAAAAGCTACACAGGTTGCAACACTGAGTATGAAGTTTCTTACTGGGCATACAGCGCCATCTTATGGTGAGATATGGAAATTCAAGTGTTGATTAAGCCTTTCAGACACACTCAATCCAAAGAGGAAGTGAATGGGTTGAGGGAGGCTCATTTTTAACATTTTTAACGGTTCTGTACAGTGTGAAATATTTTCTGCTTACAGAACTTATAGAGCACAGTATTTATGTTAAAAAAATATTCAATTATTAATTTATCCGTTTTTCATTTTCTTCAAAGGAGACGTACAAGGCCATTGTGGAGAAAACTGAGTGCAAATAACAACGGAAACCTCAAACACTTGAACATGACAGGTTATAAAACAAAAATACTTTTATTCTTTTATGCTGATGTAACGTCTTACGTCAAAACATTGGTTAAGGACACCTCACAGAGAAGAATCAAGAAGATTGTACCCAATGACTAAAACCCAATGGAAATAGAACTTGTCAGTATTAGTCTTTCACATTAGAGAGTTTTCTTCTCTTCTTCATAAATATCAAAGCACACGTAGCCGGCAAAACATTACAATAAATAAATGAAGCACTTTGAGCTGAAAGTCACTCTGGATAAGAGTGTCTGCAAAATGCCTTTAATGTAATGTAATAGATAATTGAATAATCTCCTGGTAACCCCTCTCTGTTACTTGAACGATTATAGAAACTTGTGATATTCTTAACTTGGAATGCCCAGTCATGTCATAGCCCTGTTCCTCTATTATAATGAGTGTGACTCACGTTCAAAAATTAAATCTTAATCATTCCAGCTCTGGGCAGTTTACAATAATCGACCACAAATAAGCCTATATTATGCTTATTAGGCCTTATTGATTCCAAGCACAAAGCAACAGAGAAGAGCATTAAACCAAAACGATTGTCAAAGTTGGCATGGTTAAAAAACATGAAATACAATCGTAATTAGGCTGTATTTCTATTGAATTAAAGTCACATGCTGAGACGCTGCTGCTGGGAAACATTACGGGGGAATTACCAAGCTGGCTAGCGGGAGCTGATTTACCAAGTGGTTACACAAATACGTTTTATGAGGCAAATGGTTGGCTAGCCAACCAAGGTGCAAAGTTGCAAGGTGCAAAATTGCTTGATGAAATTAAAAATAATAGCACATGAATCTAAATGACTTGAAGTTCATGCAAGAATGAGTCACAATTACTAGCTTCTTGTCTTTCTACAATCAATACAAAAGGGCGAAAATTAAACTGAGGTTAATCATACTTTCTATTGATAGTAAAAGAAAGAAATTGACCTCTTTTGCTTTAATTTGCATAAACCAATGTTTATATAATGACCCAGGCAGAATTTGCATAGCATGATCATGTATATATTGATATAAAATAATGAAATGTATTTAATACTGAGTACCTGAAGTAAACATATCAGGCATGTATGTGTGTTATGGACAGGAAAACTGGATAGAACAGCAGCCCTAATGATTTAGGATAAATGCATGTTTGGCTAGCTGCCATTCTTTGTGAATGCTATAAGACATTTTGCCTTTCCCTTGACTTCACACTCTGGTCTTGCAACTACTACATTAGCTAAGAAATATTAACATTATGTGGTGTTTTACAGAAATCTATCAATTGCCTTGCATTTTTAGAATCTTTCATGAATATCATCCAAAACTGCCAGGTCACTTTTAGTTCAATGGTTGCCTGATATTAACTAGAAAAAAGCCATACAACCATAAAATAAGATGTTGCAAGCATAAGACCATTTTATTTTCATTTGTTTCTCGGTTTTGTCAATTAACCAAGTTAACCTGTTATTGATCATCTAACACTGTGCAGTACACAAACTGTATCCAACTGTTTGGATAGATAATTACTAGTGAATAAACAGCTTTATAAATTCAATAGTGAATAAAGCTTAATCAGAATTATGCCTCAGGGTCTTTTATTTGGTTGTCTCTGATCAGTGTCAGAAAATTCAAGCTAGCTTTTGAGGTTCAGGGTTCCATAAGCTATGCAAGAGATGGCTAGAGGCCCTCATATCAATGTTTCAGAGTATTTTACAGTATCATACAATGTGGCAGTATGGATTCCTGAAGCTTCAACTGATCAGGAAGAAGCTTGAGTACCAGTTCCCAACCACATAAAATAAAAAAAAATAATTTATAAGGGAGATCAAGTTGACTTTGATTGTCAGATAAGTTCCCAATAATAATGGAAAAATGCCTCTTCAATACATAACAGATTCCTCTTTGATATAAGGAAACAGAATTAGGAATATGTGAAAATAAAACAAACAATAGCAAAAAAAGTGTGCAGGCGTTAGGCCAACGTAAGGCAAACCGAGAGCTCTTGAACGAGTGGCTCTAACTGCCCTAATGCAGGTGAGCAAGCCAAAATGAAATTTGCTCACTAAACAAGGATAGAGACTCTTCAAAATAAGCCTAAATCAGTCAAACAAATGACAGCAAAGAATACTCAGTATGAGCCCTAAGGCTAGAGTTTCAAGCTGAAGAGATTTGCTACGAGGCAGACTGCTGCGAGCAGAAGTAAGATCAGAATGACCTGGGTGTGTGATTCCCTACCTCTTTAAAGCCAAAAGAAAGGGCATCGTCACACCCTGATTGGCCAAGAGGGGAAATGCACTAAGCTGGTCCTAATTATCAATTAGGAGCCAGTCTCCATACCCTGAGTAACAGGTGCTCTGAATAACCCTCCAATCAACTGAGGGACAGGAATTTCGACATTCTGCTCAACGAAATCAATGAAAAACCCCAAATCAAGCATATACAAAAATAACACTAAAGAGCATTGACAGCAAGCACCAGAGAATAGGTGACTGCTACAACAGTATATTTGTAGATATCAGCTACAGATAAATATTACTCGTTGTGCCTACTTGTTGTGCCTGTTTTAGTTGTTTGCTTATTAAATTAAGATACATACCTACAAAAGCAGAAGTTTAAGGCATCAATTTTATGAGCAAATCACAATGGAACCCCAGTCTGGTGTATTCTGACAACAAATTCAAAATGTTCCATATAAGTTGACGCTTCCATTCACAGTTCATGCATGCCGCTGAAATTATTCTACAATAAAACAAGTTGTTCATTGATCTTCTCATCTCTTCTTTCTGTTACATTGGTTCATGTTGTGAACCTGCTTTTGAAATATTTTATAATTCTGACAAGTTGGTTTTGGCCTGAATAGCCTAAGAAACAAGCTCCACACAATACAATGAACTCAATTCCTCATTATCCATGTCCAGGGCCACATTGGTCCTTCTCAGGAAATGAACCTCATATATTTTCGTGGCTGTCTTTTTTATTGTCTTAGGACAGCCCAGGTCAATAGCCCTCTTCATGAAAAAGGCAGCACACTCTGTTTTCAGCGCCAGATTGGTTTGGAGCAGAGTGGCGTAACTTGGCTGGCCCGGACAGGTAAAATTCTTTGTGTCAGCCAACAATGGCTTTTATAATTGAATTTTGTTAAAGATAAGTGTAACCGTGCGAACAACTTGCAGGCTGCCAGCTCACAGCAACCAGTTTCACCGTGGACACCAGAAAACTGATAAGCCCGCAATTAGACTGTGACGACAGTAGTCCTGCCATGGGGGTTTTGAACCACACTGGATCCAATCTGTCTGTATGGCAAAAGACTCAGGAATGATTTTGTCGAGCTGAAGGTCCTAGGTCCCCAATTAATTACGTTCCCATCTAGGCTCTAAGACGTGATTCCGGCTAACACGCAATGTTTCAGGAATGTTGAGGAATGTTCCGGTGTGATTCACATTCAGTTTTTTATAAGAATGAAACGGTTCTCCCAAATAGGCACCAAACCTATTTATATACACAAAATATGTAAAACAATTACTGGTGACCTTCCCACATCGTGGCTTTCCACATCGCGGCTTCGAGTTTTCGCAGGTCAACCAACAAACAATTAACTTATGGGATAACTCCCTTGTAATTGTACTTGTCCCTTGAAACTGACAAACCATTTGAGCACTAGACAGCGCAGAACTCCAGTCTGGTTTAAAATGCTTACAGCGCCCCCGCAAACCCCCCAGCTGGAGGTGTTTGCGGAGCGCTGCTAAATTGTGCTGCTAAATTACGATTCCAATAAAAAAGGTTGGGGGGCTTCTTCATCACTATAATATTTGAATGGGTTGCTTCATCAATAATTATGTTAAATTTGACAATGGAGAAGCAGAAACTACTGGCTGCCCAAATTCTCGTCACTTATTGTTTCCTGCTCTCCTTCACACATCTCCATCCTTTGCTTCCCTTTTTCTGGGTTGTATATGAGAAGTGAAAAGGGCTAGAATACACTCCAGATTCAGACCTGAGTGATTTTACAACTTTTTACCCGTGGGGTACATAAATCTCCACAACTACGCTCTGCTGAGTTCCTCAAAGGTTTCTTAAATGTCACTAAAATAATGTTCAGGGCACATCCAGGATTTCAGAAAATTTTATGAACTGGGAAAGTAACCAAAAGTTGTTAGCTAGGATGTCACTTTCTTTAGCTCTGTAATGTATTCAACCGCTCCTCTGAACTCTATTTAATCAACCCTCCTCCCCCCATCTCTCTACTGTAGTTATCTCATTTCAAACTTGATTTTATTTGGCTGGCTCTCCAAATAAAAGAGCATTGCATTTAATCGATTCCAAAAAAATCAATATAATTTGAAAAATCCTGCCAGTATGACAGTAGACAGCCACCAACCAGCACAGCCAAAAGTGTCCTCACTCAAGCATGTCGTCATTCAGGAAATGTGAAAACTTGCTTGAACAGTTAAAACATTAAAATGTTGTTAAAATAAATAAAAAATACATGTTTAACACTCCATGGTTGTGACAGCATTTTTTATCATCTCTAACAAACAGTCAATTTAAGTTATGTGTCTGCCTAATGGTGTGTATGAGTGTTGGGTGAATGAGGTACTGTATCAAAGCACAGAAAAATGTGTGGAGCTTCAATTAGCTGTCATGACTTGTTTCAATCACTCAACAGGTTCTCTTTACGGAGGAGTGTCAGTGTGCTAAGCAAGCAGCAACAGTTGTAGCAGTGACAAGCGGTGCTCTCAACATAGTGTCTTCCATTTTGTTCTCATGTCTGTTTTGGTGGGTAACAACATTTCAGGCATATTCAGTTACTCTCATGTATTTTTACCTTAGTATAGGCGACCCTGTTATATATTTCAATGCTTAACAGCAGTCCCCTTAGTTGGAACACCCATGGCAGTAACACAACCCTGAATGGGGTTTAATACTTGGATTGTCACACTTTAAGGGTATTGATATTGGTTTGCTTCAGCAGGTCCATATGGTGCAAACAGATGTAAAGAGGTATCAAACAAGCAATACAAAATGACTGTTTGTTCTTATGCATTGACTGTAACTGGTGGGAGGTGGGGGTTGGGTGGGGGTGATTGTGATCAACAGGAAGCTTAAAGAAATAAAGCATACATTTGTGAGTCCCTCAGATAGCAGGTTTTGTTTTGTACTTTTGGCAGAATAACAGCAATTTTTGGCTTTCTTCTGAATCCGCGCCATATTTTTTCATCCCTCACCATACTAAGTTGAAACTGTTAAAAATAAATACAAGCACCCGAGGGCAGCTGCTTCGTAATCTTTTCTGCTCGCTTATATATTGCTTTCCACCCTTTCATTCATATTGCGGACACATCCAAATACATGTAGTGTTGACGTCAACGCAAAAATAGTCATCATTACGGTTGAGTCGGTAGCCTTGTTCCTGCATGCTCTACCCAGGTGCCACCCCTGGCCTAAACCAAACGGATTATTTCCAGTATGTGAGAACATGTCTGACACCGAAAATCTCCCCAACTTTTGCTCAATTGATTGTTCAGTCTATTTATGTAGTTGTTGTCATGTTTCCCCCTTGATAAAAAAGACTTGAAATATAAGACTTTAAATCAGTTACTGGTAACACATGGTAACACACCCATTGAGTGTCATGACACCCTCAATCAGTAATCTACACCTCCTTATCTAAAGTGTGTATTTTCCATTTTGTTTTCTTTGGGTAAACTATGAGTGACTGACTAAACATCACTGCCTTTTTTTGCAATGTATTACAAAGTATTACAGTAAACTGAAAAGCTGTTTGCTTTTTTCATGATGTTTTATGCAACCCTTAAAATCGCTGTTATAGAGAGGTGTTTGCAACCTGACGAAATCAGGAGAAACCCCTGGTTCATTCATTTAAGACGCTTGCAATATAGAATTAGATCACATTCGGGGAAACAGCACATGTATCTTGCATAGTCTTTCCTCTTACAGGAACAGAATGGCAATTAGTTCCAAGGAATGGCTAGACCTGTCTCATCGGGGGATCGTCAGGATGGGGTATGGAAACGCTAACATTCATTCCCCTGCAGCAGAGCGTACTCTGCCAAGCTAATAACGTTAGTGATGATGAGGTCATCTCCCCAAACGGGGCCTTGGCAGGTGTGGAGTATAATTGATGTAATGGCACTGGGTGAACAAGAGGTAGGTACAAGGCAGATCATTGGTGAAACCAAGAGGTCATTGGCGACCATGAGGAAGGGGTGGGTTATTATCGGTGCGACAGTCACAGAGGAATATTGGTGATTATTGGAGTGACACAGCAGAGGAACATGAGGCAGGGGTTGGTGATTATCGGTGTGACAGTCGCAGAGGAACATGAGACAGGGGTGGGTGATTATTGGTGTGACACGGCAGAGGAACATGAGGCAGGGGTGGGTGATTATCGGTGTGACAGTCGCAGTGGAACATGAGGCAGGGGTGGGTGATTATTGGTGTGACACGGCAGAGGAACATGAGGCAGGGGTGGGTGATTATTGGTGTGACAGTCTCAGAGGAACATGAGGCAGGGGTGGGTGACTATCGATGTGACGCGTGGAGGAACATGAGGCAGGGTTGGGTGATTTTGGTGTGACAGTCTCAGAGGAACACGAGGCAGGGGTGGGTGACTATCGATGTGACGCGTGGAGGAACATGAGGCAGGGTTGGGTGATTTTTGGTGTGACAGTCTCAGAGGAACTCGAGGCAGGGGTGGGTGATTATTGGTGTGACAGTCGCAGAGGAACACGAGGCAGGGGTGGGTGATTATTTGTGTGACAGTCACAGAGGAACACGAGGCAGGGGTGGGTGATTATTTATGTGACTTATTTATGTGACAGTCGTAGAGGAACACAAGGCAGGAGTGGGTGATAATTGGTGTGACAGTCGCAGAGGAACACGAGACAGGAGTGGGTGATTATTGGTGTGACAGTCGCAGAGGAACATGAGGCAGGGGTGGGTGATTATTTATGTGACAGTCGCAGAGGAACATGAGACAGGGGTGGTTGATAATTGGTGTGACACTCACAGAGTAACACGAGGCAGGAGTGGGTGATTATTGGTGTGACAGTCGCAGAGGAACATGAGACAGGGGTGGTTGATAATTGGTGTGACACTCACAGAGTAACACGAGGCAGGAGTTGGTGGTTATTGGTGTGACAGTCGCAGAGGAGCATGAGGCAGGGGTGGGTGATTATTGGTGTGACACTCACAGAGGAACACAAGGCAGGGGTGGGTGATTATTGGTGTGACAGTCGCAGAGGAACATGAGACGGGTTGTTCATAATTGGTGTGGCAGTCAAAGAGGAACAAGGGATAGGAGTGGGCGATTATTGGTGTGACAGTTGCAGAGGAACATGAGATAGGAGTGGGTGATTATTGGTGTGACACTCACAGAGGAACATGAGGTAGGAGTTGGTGACTATTGGTGTGACAGTCGCAAAGGACCATGAGATAGGAGGGGGTGATTATTGGTGTGACAGTCACAGAGGAACATGAGACAGGGGTGGGTGATTATTGGTGTGACAGAGGCAGATAACCATGTCATCTAGCTGCAGCACACCTCAGCAAGCTATCTGACAAGATTCTCTGTCTTATTTATTGTTTTTTTGGCTTTTTTTGGTCTGAGCTTTTATCTTCGGCAGGGTAACCTAATCTTTTCATCAGTGCATGTTTCTTTTCTTTTTTAAAAAAAACCTATTGAATAATTGATTTCATGCTGAAAAAAGCAACTTGCTAAGAAAAATACTGTAAACTCTACACAATTCTGTGCAGACTTGCAAAATCTCTGATGTAGAACATGATTTTGCCTGAAGGGAAATGCACTCCCGAAACAAAATGCACTTGTAAAGCCCAATCAGATTAGCATCTGCATACATCCAGTGTGTGTGTATTTCACTATTAGCCATTTATTCAGCAAAAATCTCTAAAACATGTTATGATCAGGAAAAGTTCCATTTTCTGTCTATCGAAAAAATATGAGTTTTGAATACCCCTTCGAAGCAGTCGGTAAATAGTTAATGATCTGACACACGTGCACATAGACACCCAATAAGGACTTCAAAATGAAGAAAAATTACTCTAGGTTGTCACACCGCACTGATGGTACTCCGTTATAAAGCCCTTAAAAGAATTCACGCTAATGCATACAGAATGCCTTTTCATATTATATTTATATTTGCCTGCATAATTAAATGTGTGCAGTAGTACAACAAGCATGTTTATTATGCAAACACTAAGCTGTAGGTAAGCTGGCTCATCCCCGCGCATCATGTACCTTTTGTTGCTTGCTCCTCTCTGACTTTGATGTTGGCTATCTGTTATTTGTACCGCGAAACTGGTGAAGGATCACACATTTCTCATCTCTTCAAACACAGTCAGCAACGAATGTCCCGCCAGCGCATTCATCTTGATTAAAACGAGAGTAAGCCCTCATCTGCAAGGCCTGAAAAAAAAAAACTTGTGAATAAATTTGTTCTGCCTGAATAAAAAAAACTGTAAAAATTGGAATATATTTACTCTTTAAGGATGCTTGCACACCGTTTTGCACACCCAACATCCCTCTGACAAACAGCCACGTTGGGCCGATGTGCTTTGCTTGTCAGTTTTTCTTGGCTTGTGTCTGCAGCCATTTCATCGACATGTACAGCTGGCTACAGCTAGCGCTGCATAAGACTGCTGTGGTTTGCGTTCCAACAAATTATAGCAACTGAATAAATGTTTAGTTCTGATATCATTGCATCCAGCTTTGCCAACTAAGCTGCTATCGGCTCCAATAACGGGGAATGTTAAGTACACAAAGCAATGCCCTTTTTTGAGAAGCACAGTCTAACTTTGATGGCTTTTTTGTCTTCATTGATGTTCTACCTGCTAAGGTTTTCGCCTAAAAGTGACATACAGTTCACAGACGATATGTTTTTTCAATTCTTCTTTTTAGTGAATTTTATCATTCAATTCTCCACCACAAGAGACTCAACTTTTCACAATTCAGTGGCAGCAAGACAGATAAGCAAGGCAATCGTGTTCTCTAAAGCAGTCAGTTGAAAAACGCCCTAGTATCAGGTTTCATCAGTATCATTTTCAACCTCAGAACAGCCACTGTGCTGTCATATTTCTACCACATAGCGATATTAAATTAGGCACAAATATTTTTGCCCACAATTATTTCCTAAATGTGAATGTTTTTGTTGCCAATATAATTTGTTTAGATAACAAAATCTCACTTCTCAACAAGTAACATAGTACCATATCAGCTCAGAATTCCCCAAAACCCAAATTGTTCTGTGGTTAGACACAAGATACCAAGTACTCAAGTTGTCGAAATTTGAGCGACTCCAAACAGAACCCTTCTCTTTTGGAGTAGGGTTTGTACTTAGATGTTATGCTAGCATCCTCTTATCTATTTTGAACATGAACAACTGAAATAAAAAAATACTTAGTTTGATTTACCTTATGATTATATAAATAATTTATGCCAGTCATTTGAGTTTATGCTTCATTGTGTCTATGGGCATATTGTGAGAGTATAAGTTTGCCCATAAGTTCAGAGGGATAGAACACAAAAGATGTTAATGGTAGGACCAACACATTTTGCATGGTTTCATCATATATGAAGTAACCACACAAAACATGCACAAAATATGTATAGACTTATTTTCTTAAACTAGCATATGCATTTAATAAGCATTTTTGTATAATACAAATTTTGTCTGCAGGAACCAAATGTGCATTTATAAGAAAAAATATTCCAACACAACAGACATTCGCCCCACTAAAGGTCTAATGATCTTAAATCTGGTGTTTACAAAGGATCGGTTTACATTACAACAATATTAACGGATCCATTTTGAACATTAAAACTGGTGGCATCATGATAAAAAGACTATTATATTGAATGACTGATTAATCATTCATTCAAGAACCCGTGTAGTGAAAGCTGCGTCAGTGTATAGTTGAACTGAACGCTTCAGCCACTTCATTCTGACAGCGTATTGAATTAATGTCATGCAGTTCGAAATAAACACGATAGCAATCACTCACAGTGACCATTTCCCATGAACAATTAAAACACAGTCCGAACTCAGTATATACACAGGGATGCAGTAATTTATTTCAATTTACTTTTTTAGTTTCTTCTAAAAATCTTTTGTTTTTTTTTTCTTTTTTTAAACCTTTTGGTTGCTATGGCATTCCTGAATTCGCCTTTTTTGTAAGCTTGTTGGCAACTTCACAGTGCCTCTCCACAGGGGTCTTCAACCTTAGAGAGGACAAGTGTGGGTGCAGGTTTTTTGTTTTATGTCAGCACACAGACCCCTTATTCAACTCATCAAAGACTGCAATGCAATCTGGAAGAATGTTTTGCCTTTGAAAACTTAGCTTGCAACTGGGATCTAACACAGCTCAAAAAAACCAGTGTGAATCTACTTGCTCATGGTAATAGTTGTAATAGTAATATTATTAATAGCTTATTAACAATTCAAATTACTACTACCAAATAATACATTAACCTAGCAAACTAGTTAATACACTTTTAGCTGGCTATTTTACTTATATGTTTGTGATTAATTATTACTAATAATACAAAATACTTCCATTAATAGTGTTATTTGTTTTTGTAACAGATTGATCTACCTTTCATACAGTCAATGCACAACTTCCGCTTTCTAAAAGGATTCCCCCCGGTGGAAGCGCACTAGGGTGTGATGTTCAGCAGACTGGACCCCAGCCAAGGACCGAACAGAGGACCTGCCTTTGTGGGACAAGACTAGTATTTCGCACGAAAATAAATGACTCTCGTTGCGCCCTGTTGTATTGGAATGTACTGCTCCTTTTGTCCGGAGGAGCAAGAAAAGATTTATATATCCGGATCATAATTTGTCCCAAAATTAAGAATGCATCTGGCTCGGTAAGAAAGACCACAGAGGGTCAATATTGAAGTGCGTCAAGCCCTGCTATGAAATGGTAATGAGTTACAGGAGAAAGGTGAAGTTGGTCAGCTAATCAATGCTCAACCTGACAAATGAGGTTCTGCCAACCAAACACGCTGATAGATTGCAGAGTAGACAGCACTATTATTATCTCACTTTGGACACCACATAAAAAATATCAGAAACCCTTCCCATGCATTTTTAAATGTATTTAATGCGAAAATCGATAACTTTTGTTTATTCTCCCACTGAATACGCCGGTTTATTAAAAATAAGCAGCCCGACTGGGGCCACCCAGATCTTCTGAGGAGTTCCCGAAAGAGATCATTTCGAATTTTGGGCCGTCTCGGGCGCGGAAATTTATGATCAGATAGATCTCGGAGCGGGGATGATTTTCGTATCCTGGAGGATAAACATAGGAGATGATTCAGTTATGGGAAATGCTGATGTTATGAACTGCACCGAGCCCGGTCTGCGTCGCTATGCTACGTGCCACGGACGCTGGATCCCTTCCCAGGAAAAAAAAAAACGTACATTTCGGAGAAAGGAGGAGGGAGGCTACTGTCGGAGGGGCCATGAATGCTCCCGGCCCTTGAGTTTGGAGCGATCCCCAAACACAAACACAACCCATCGGTGGAGGAGAGGGGGCGTATAGGGAGAACATCAAAGCCTCACACATGTGAATCTGAGACAGATGATTCTGTGTTTTGTGTATTCGCAGTGCATCCTTACAAGATGCATACATCAGCATTCAAGACTTCTGTACTAAAGAGAACGATGCTTGTGTATTCCTGGGATGGCTGAAGAATTCCCTCAATAAACTACAGGGGGCCTCAAGTCTGCAGTAAATGCTCAGTCTTTATTCACACACGAGAATTATGGGTAGTTTGCATTACATTACTGTGATTTGTTTTTGGTTGATGGTTTTCACAAGAGCCTTCTCGTTATAGTTTTGCAGTTAAAAATTTCCTAGAGCAGTTGGATGTTTTTTGATGGAAACTTTCACTAACCGCTGTGAATTATCATCTTGTCGTGGAGCATATTGTTCAGTTGTTCAAAAGCAGCGTGTATGAAATGCAGTTATTTTATTTACCTAACTATTACCAACAGTCACAAGTGACAGGTCCTATTGCACTGCAGCTTTCCATGAACAGCATGGAATCTGTGACTGCATCCTGTGACATGGACACTGTGACTGCATCCGAAATCGCATACTAAGGCCTATATAGTAGGAAAAAATCGGTACGCGTAGTATGTGGTGCGTCCGAAATCTCAAACCAACTGAATCAGTATGCAAGTGTTACCCAGAAGGCTTACTGCTTCCGGTAAAATTGGACTGCACACTGTGCTATCCCACAAGGCCGTTGGGGGACGCAGCCTCTGACTGCACAGTTAAGTGGAGAGAAGCTGGGGGACTGTAGCAGCATGAACTTTGGAAGGGTGTGAGAGCCTGTCTTTATTCTCCAATACTAATGAGGCAAGTATAGTCAAGTTAATGCCCCAAAGATGATTTGATCCCTTGATTTGCTGTAGAATTATTTTCAGACGAGGGCCTCCTAGTGTCTCAAGTGGTAAGACAGTCGTTGGGGAAGCAGGCGTGAGCCCGGAGGCCAGGTGTTTAATTCTCAGCTACGTTTAATTCTCTATCTAGCTAAGGCTAGAGGTCTGCACTAGCGAGGCAACATTTGCCCCAACATCGCCAGGGAATGATGGGAATTAGATGAGTTAGTCTCACTCCTCTTTAGTGACCAATCCTAGTTGGCCAGGGGCCTGCAGGTGCACAAGCCAAGTATATGCTGACTTCATCATCCTCATAGGCAGTATGTAATTAGTGGTGCATTTGCAGTATGGAACGAAGCACAGGACAATCTTCATGTGAATGACAGGAGTCACATGTTCATGGCCTGCTCCTGAGTCGGCGGGAGAACGTTGCTGTGGGAGGCTACAAGTTTGGCTCAGTTCAGGAAGAAAGTTAGGTATAAAAAGTGAGAAAAATGTAAAAATGAAAAGTATTTCAAGACACTTTACATTCACATCAAACTCTGTTGGCAATAACAAGGTGGCTGGAGACCACTGACTTCCTATGGGAGGAGAGTTGGCAGTGAAGGCAAGGGATAATGGGTAGGATAAGAGCAGCAGAAGGAATTGAGAAAAGCTAAGAATGTGTAAACATTATGCGGAAAGACAGCGAGATCTCAAAGCTCAGCTTGAATGAGTATTAATCAGGGAACACGACTGTGTGACTGTCCAATTACATGCTGAGGTACTTTTCGCAAGGGCTATGTCCTTTCCAGTTTTGACTGATTGAATGAATTACTGACTGCAATGTAATAAACGCGTTGGCATGAATATACATGCAGCCTATACGTAGCGCAGTGGTGAATTTTACAAAAACGTGAAGAAAGCAGGGACTATTGGTGTGGTGAGTGTAGCCTCAGCATTTGTGGCAGTCCTGTCTCTCATGTCCATATGCCGCAATCCAAGAGAAATGAGAAAAAAAGTGAGAGGGTGTGAGGATATTAATGGCTGCATAACCAAAAAAAATAAAGCTACCTTGTAAATGCACAGATTAGGAACATACCACAGCTTAAAGTTCAAATGTGATAAACAGAATATGTCTACACAACATATTCAGTGGTTCAACCCCAGTCAAGAACACCATTGCCGTCGGGCCTTGAGCAAGGACCTTAACTCCATATTGCTCCCAGCTGTTTATTGGTTAACCTAATCAATAGTATGTTGCTTTGAATAAAAGCATCTGTAATGACTAATGTACTGACTGTCATGTACCAACAAGTGAGAAAGCATTTCAAACTTCTACACACCAAGACGTTTCCTGTCACTGACCTTGATCTACATTACATCTCAAAACTGGATTCATTTGGGTCTTTCAGCTATAGGTTTGATGAAAAACATGGGCCTACTCCCTCATCACCAATAGTTTGACCGCTCCATCACATGCTTGCGTGTGGGTCAGCCGCTTTAAACGGTACACAATGACGTCTCTGAGAAATCATGACGCAACGATTTCCACTGCACTGCAGTTTGGGCGGCCCCCTGCCATGACGGGCAGCGCATATGCAAATTAATGCAAGGTTGGCTTTAACATTATCGATTTCATAAACAGGCTCTCACCCTGCGGGATTTCAAAGGGCCTGCGTGCTCTGAATGTAGAAGTTTGTTTTGACCTTTTTAATTTATTTATTTTACTTGTATTTTTTTTTTTATGGTCAATTCAGTTTCTCAAAACCAGATATTCCCCCATTGGTTTGGCATTTATGGAGAACAATATCTTAATTAAAGCAATTTTATTTTCACAATGACACTTTTGTCATTGTCAATTGTGATTGTCAGAGTCAATTGTGTCATTATCAATTTTCATATCTACACTGGTGTTCACTACACTGCACTACACTGTGTTTATCTACACCACATTAGTTAATTGGATAAGAGAAACTGCCTTATAAATAAATTTAAATTAATTTTGGAGGGCAAATGTGAATAAATTAACTTCTGACCTAACCAGCCCAATGTTATGTGGCTCAAATGGGACCATTATGAAATCATTATGAATTATTATGTACAAGTATAATATGTAATTCATGACATATTGACCAATGACATGTTTTAAAACAGTGAATATTATTTTACGATTGGTCTCTTGGGACTCTTTGGAGGGGTACAGGGATCCCAGTTTTGGACCCCATGGTATGGACGACAGTGATTCCGGAGAGAAACATAAGATGCTCTGCTTTCTCTCCGGCCGGTTTTAACATTGCAAACATGCACAGGAGCCTTTGAGAACGGCTGCGGTACGGCTGGAGCGGAGATCTCCTCCTATTTCATTCTGCTGCAGATTGCAATCAGAGCGGTCCCGCGACCTAATATAGCAGCCGCTGATTATTGCCTGTCAATCTGATTGGCTCTGAAGCATGGCGGTGCTAAGAAGGAATCACCTCTGCAATAAGACCCTCTGTGGAAGGAGGATGTTGTTGTGGGCAATCTTCTCTGCACAAGGCTGTGATTTAGCACAAGATGCAAAGCGAATGTGCCGTACATACTGAATTCCACAGGGTTGTCATCATTGGTATGGTGATAGCTTCATCATGACAACTCTTCGGTATGGGGCACAAGGGATAAGGTAATGACCAGGACAGCGGGGGTTGGAGCAGGAGATGAAAAACAAAGCATGCACATGGCACCTCCCCCCCCAGGAATATAGTTCAGCTGCCCGTGCAACAGACATAAAGCAAAAACCCTTTCTCTGTTTTTAATCCCACCGCAGAGCTGGATTGTGGGTAAATGGGTGCTGTGTAAGTAGTTATGGGGAGTTTGTGCCTGCTAGCTTTCCTCCATGCTTCGGTTCCAGTCAGGGGTATGTGAGGACAGCAGGGCTGGGTTGTGGGAAGAGAGCCGTCTCTCTGTGCCAAGGACAGCAATATTTGCTGAAAGAAATTACTATTAGAAAAGTTATGGCTGTCTTTGATGAATGCCAATAGGTGAATCCCCTTAAGATTTTTTTTTTGTGTGTGTTTGTATAAACTTGATAAACATGATCACTCGTAATTTATTTTCAATTATTCCTAAACATATTAAACTATGAAATTGCATAATTCCCTTTTAGTCCCACTGGGTCTGAACTGCACTGCTTTTTTTTCCAGCACAAACAGCATGAACTCAGTCTAGCACTTTCTCTCGTGTAGGAGGGAAAATGGAAGGTGGTCCAGCATTTTGTGGTGTAGTTGTGAATACGCTATCTTCACCATTGCACTGGCACACTAACATGAGCGAAATTCATTCCATAATGAAGAACTGGGCCAATCACTGTCATTGCAAAACTTTTTTGTCTGATCGGCACCACCCACTGAGCTACAATCAATCAAAAAGACTATTTTGGTAAGATGGCCTATACTGACAGCTTGTTAGAAGTCATTAAAAAACTACTCTCATAAATCGTTTCATGAAAGTACAGTACAGTGCCTTCCTTTGTATCGTACCTCACCGTGGCAGAAGGGAAGTTTGCCAAACCACATTGGTATGCTGCAGTGGCGTAGTGGTAACTGAGAAAGTGAGTGTGCTGTCTGTGGGTACACCGCGGTGCAGTCTGTGACAAGTTTATGCAATGAGAATGACCGATTACCCAAGTTTAGGTCACGGGTCAGTTTTGGTCACTGAAATGCAGGGCCCTAAAAGGACTTCAGTACCAGGACTGAAAGTTCAGCACCAGCTAGCAGCTTTGGGCCCTCCCTTGAAAGCTTTTACCAGGTCCCTTCAACACTAACATGCACATACAGGGCCCCACTGGCCCCTAAACACCAGCTTTATTGCCCTGCTACAGAGAAAGTGCTCGTTTGTCGAGTGTCCCCTCACTGTACCCAAGATACCAGAAAAAGACACGTAAGCTTTGAAGTTTAATTTCCCTGAGAACTATGGGAGTTGTATCCTGCTGCTGTGCAGTTTGTAAACTCAAAAAGCAGTTAGCATTTAGCAACTGAAATCCTCATAGCTAATCACATGCTATAGCAGCAAGTAAATGATTTCTTGCCCATGCAGCTAACCTTTTTGGGCGTAACTTTTGGGTCTTTACTCTGATAGAACACATATATGAACACGAATGCGAGTAAGACAAAAACTATGCTGTTTTGTTCCTTCCTCCTGAATACAAATGTATATTTTGTCATACTCAGGGTCTGTACGGACACTCTCAGAAAGACAGGGAATCTTTGTGTTCTTATGGACTCTCAGCTTAAATGTAAAATGTAACCATTTTGAAAAGTGTCACACTGTCATGACCTTCTGCATTTCTCCTGTCAGATCAATGCTTTTTGATAGTTCTCTTCCAGTTGTTTTTTCATGTGTCTATTAGTTTAACTCCACACATGGTTGCTCACAAAAATCTCCCATCAGCAATTTATAGCTGATAAAAAATTCGGAAACCATAATCGTCATTAAGACAAGGTCATGAGTCCATGTCGCCTCTATACAATGCCTTTCATGCCCGTTTCATTTAAAATCGCTTACAAGATCCTTCTCTTAAAGTCCGTTAAGTCTACGTGATCGAGCCGCTGCCTTTTCCCACCAGGAAGTGTCTGAAATTGGCTAGCAAAGTCTTTCAGTGCCAGGCCCCGCCCTTCTGAAACTCTACCAAGGTCGTCCCGAGACCCTACACAGGATCTTAAGGTCCAACGCAAGACGTACCTCTTCAGGCCGGCATTTGATGCCCCTTCACCCTTGATAAACTGCCAAGACAAAAAAGGTGCTATACAAATCTATTAGCGCTGTTACTATTGAGATTTTATAGCCAGCTCATGCTGATTTGGTATGCTGGACAATGAAGTACGCTCTCAAACTGTCTCCACAATCTGAGCTAAAAACGGCTCCGCACCTTTGACCAGGACTTTTGCCAGTTCACAGTGATGCTGTCCGGATTTGGCAGTGCACCTGGTAAATCTGCGCATATTTTGGCCCCTGTTGCTCAGATCATTTGCATAGATTATCAAGGCCACCTGCTGGTGGCCCATTGTCTTTGCTGCAATAACCTAACAGGAGTTCACTTTATGTTGTCCTTCCTGGGAGAACTTCTTGTTGCTCCAGACTTTGTGAGATGAGCTGCTTCCATCTGGATAATATTTTATTTGAAACCTGAACTTGTCACTTATACTCTCAACGAGGGAAAAACTTTCTTTTTAAGGTGGCAAAATAAAATGGTGGAAAATCATGAGCAAAGCATTAATTCACGCCCCCTCAATCTTAATTAGTTTCCTTAATTTCTAATTCACTTTGCTGAGTTGAAGGCTAAAGCTGGCAATTTAACAGACTGTGGGTGCTTGCCATCCTATGACAAACTTACCCAGGAGTTTTCTGTCTATCCACAGAGGGGCACAGAACAAAAAATGAGGGGAGAGGAAGGCTGCATGAAGCTAAATGTCAGCGTGTGCTTTTTATGCTCCGATTACTTTAATTTCACAAGAGCGTATGTTTGGGTAATAACCATAATGTTGCCGAGGAGCATCGTCTTTGGGAAAGGGGAATCATACTGATTTGGAGCGTAAATGATTTTTTTTTATTAGTTTGAAAAAGTGAGCCACCCTCTACAGATACAATAGCCACAGAACCTCGGATCACACCCACGCAGCTCCAGTGGTCCTGCGGCGGCGCTCCCGATAGACCTGACTGAACGCTCGTTGTGTTTATGCACCACGGCCTAATTTATCCTCTTTGAGTTCTGCCTCAATCAGCAGATCAGAGCTGAAGACAAAGTGATTTCTTTCTGGAGAGGAAGGGGGGGTGGGGGGTGGGGTGATTCCAGCGTTGTGGGAAAAAAAGCGCTGCTGCGGGGCTTGTCCCCGAATGAACGGTGAAGTTCCCAGACAGATTGCGCCTCTCCTGCCTGCTCGATATCCAAGATGAGATCATTTACTTCTCTGTGTTCCCACGTCACCGAAGAATACCGCGCCCCGCGCTTCAGTTTGAGATGACAGTTAATTATTCAGACCAAGAAGCAGGTGATTTCTGTTTGCTTTTCTGCAGCAATCCCCCGGCTTTTTATAGCACTACTAGATACGCCTCGCCTTGTTACAACCTAAGTTGGAAAATGTAATCTGATAGCATGACATTATCTTCTTCAGTTGCTTTACAGAGGACATTAACTACTAGTCTATTCATTTTATCACTCAGGTTAAGTACCTTTTGCAGACTTACAGCTACGGTGTTTCAGCTGAGAAACTTTCTGGTTGGACTGCTTGTCTTTCACTTAGTTCTCCACTAAATGAAGCACACATGCATCTTATAAATGTCACAATTTACACAATGTGGAAATGACGGCTTAAAGAATACGATGGCATTAGTTTTGGTCCCACCCATTTTATGGAGACACTCTCAACCTGCTCCAGTGTGATGTAGCTTAACTATCATACCACACGCCAACCTTGCTAACGGCCTGCAAGCGAGAACAGGAACGAGAACATTAGGAAGCAAAAACTCCCAAGTCTTACTCAGGATTCTCAAAAGTGAGACCATTTGACAAACTGACACAGCAGTAATTCAGCTGAGAGCTACTAACACAGCTCTCAGCTGTCCTCAGCTGCAGTCTCCTACACTGGGATTCAAAGCATCTGTCACAGTAAATGTTAAAAGAAGACCAGCTATATTTTCCAGACCATGACAAAATCTTTTCCAAATCGATGTTTCTTTCTGTCTGAGCAGAATGCTCTTTTATCGTGTGGCAGTATAACACTCTGTGTCATTATTACAAAGAGATGAAGACCACTTTCAAAATGTATTAAGCCTTTGCAGTGCCAGCTTCAGATCAAATGGGTATATAGTCATTTTATACCACAATTCTGTTTAGTGAGAATCTGTAGATTGTATAACTATCATTTTAAATATAAATGTATTTACAGATTTAAATATCATTTATACACCAAGGGCCAAATTCTGACCTATGCTTTGTTTTTCATTTTCCATTATTCAGACCTGAGTGAGTTTTCCATGTAAGTCTTCCATGTAAGAGTTTCAGTAAATGCTGTTACGTGCAGGTCTGAATTTGGCCCCAAATTAATACCAAAATTGGGAATGCAATAAGTTATCAAGTATTACACATACAAGTCTTCAATTATTTCTTATGAATGGGATATGAGTGTTCTTTATAGTTTATCTGTAAGTGAAGCACTGGACCCAAAGATATTCAGACTAATATAAACGCACAAGCAGCATATGCATAAAATAAAAACGGATTTCTTTACTTAACTTTATCTAGTTGTTGTTGTGCTGAAACTACATGTTTATGTAGGCCAGAAACTACAGTGAAATTAATGAATTCAGTGCCTAATTTTTGCATATGGTACCATATAAGTCTTGGTGAGTATTAATTCTAATTCTGTTTTTTTGTATTCCTCATAGAAAACACACTTTGACCTTAATTCGACTGTTAAAAATAAGCTAAATAAATACATTTTGATTGGTAAAGAATATAAATATGATTGAAAATGGGTAGATAGATTGATTTCCTTTTTTGCGAGAAAATCTTCCCTACCTCTTATGTGGAATAATAAAGGACAGCTCCTCTCTTCTCCTTTCTCTCTCTCTCTCTCTCTCTCTCCGGAGGAGATATTGGGGGGCTGCATGCCGTGGGGTTAAAGGGGGCGTGCAGTTAGCAGCCGTGCGCCTCGCTGCCTTCCCAGCAGCCCCCTCTCCCATATCGGGACTGACAGAATGCCTGCTCGGCCCTGCGCGATTCGGTTGAGCTGCTGGCCGAGACCGCAGAGCTGACGGGCAGCTAACAGGTGCAGGGGAAGCTGAGGGAGATGGAGGAGGGGCACAGATGAGGGCAGGGAGGAGAGAACATCAATAACGCTTCGCATGTGGAATTTAAAACAAAAAATAGTTTGGCAAACTTTCCCCGCCGGTCACCACCAATTTACCCAGACTAACAAAAGGCCCTTGTTTTGTTTGCTATGCTAATTAGCCGACGACGACCAAGTATTAATGAAAACAGCGAAGCTACAGTGGATGAGCGGCTTATAATTAAAAGACCCTGCCCACAGCACCAAGTAAAAGCCCTGATGCAAGGCTGGAGGAGGCTAATGGAGTCTCCATAAATTACGCATTCATTAAACTGAAAAATGAAGATACAACGCTGAAATATTAACATGCTAATTATTGGCTAAAATTAGACATGGCTTTGAGTATATGCTATACATGCTCACCCATTTATCAGAAAAACTCTTTAGACCTTAGCTCTGAGCAAGAAAGTGAGCTGAGGACAGGTGTGCGTTTGAGTTTTTATTACAAGTTATCGTATCATATGGCATACCAAAAATGCCATTTTCCATGGCCTAAATTCAGTCTTGAGAATATCAGATCGTTTTGAATATGGCCCTTTGTTTTCAGCATCAACATCAAAAGCTTTATAATAATTAAAAAATTCTGAATTAAAAATGAAATCCAGTAATAACTACATAAAAAAAAAAACTAATTCATCACACTGAATAGAAATTATTAAAACAATAAATACACACTTCACCCTAAAGTATACATAGGAACAATGGAAATGAAGGCATAAGATTTCTGGTGACACTTTAAAGCAAAGATATTGGGATAAAGGAAATAATAGTTCTGGGATAAAGGCAAGTTATTTCCATCAGAATAGCAACCATTGTCCTCAGGCCCTTTTCGCCATGATTTAAAGTTTCAAGGAAAAGTAGAAGGAACAAGACCTGGGGGGAAAAAATGAAATGTCCCGTTTCCTTAGAATAAACTGTTACGACCACAAGATCTCATTTTTATCAGAGCATGTTTGGGAAAAGAGGACAATTCTTCTTCGAACCAACCACTGAGCAACAATCTTTTTTTGTATTGATTGCTTTGCTGTTCCCTTAGAAATGGGTTACCTAATGAAGCAAGTGCTGTTGTGGGCAGCAACTAATAAATTCTAAAGGGGGAGAAATTCTCTACCAGCGTTTTTGAAGATGGGGCACAACCATTGGATTGCTTGCCATAGCTCCACACTTTAAATCTGTTTGCCTTGATTAAAAGGAAGTACATTCACTCAAAACCAGACAGGCCATTGGCTGATGTCAGAAGACACTTGTAAGACATCGTTTACTTTGTGTAAAAAGTATCTTTGTATCTGGATTTACACCTATTCATGTCTCCGATTGCAACCGTTGCCACTGTGTTTTAATTGTTTCTATTGCTATGGGTGTAAGGAGGCAGTGACCATGCTTAACAAGTCAGGACTTGTTCTTGCACATTATCTCTGGTAGTAAATAACTGATAAAACAATATTTCCATTTGTATTGTTATATGTCACCCCCTTTTCATGAAGCAAGTTTTCCCTGCATAGATGTGCCATTGAGACATCAATGCCCCCCCCCCCCCCCAATCAACATGCTGCCTACACAAATCGGTTGCCATGACCACTATTGCTACTCTACCAGTACATTATATATAGCCAGACGCATTGGTGCTTGCTTCCAAGCAGGAGCGATGTGGCAGTCACATGTGAGAGTGCGCCGATGAGGCGATGGAGCCGGGCACAGTGTGGGCGATGAGTGACCCTGACCCCTCTGCCTCCGAGTGCGTCTCCACGTGCCCGGTCTGCGCCGAGCGCTACGACCAGCGCCGCCGCCGACCGAAGCTCCTGGGGTGCGGCCACACCTTCTGCCTCAGCTGCCTGATGGAGATTTCGGGACGCGGGGGGCTGGACGCTGATGTCAGGGAGATCCGATGCCCCCTGTGCAGACGGGCGACGGACCTCCCGGGCCAGGGCGTGACGGATCTGGCCGACAACTTCGCCGTCATCGGATTTGCGTGCAGCAGTCGGGAAGGGTCGGGAGGAGGGCCACGGGGCCGTTGTGACAGGCATCCAGAGGAAAATATAGGCCACTTCTGCATCTGCAGGTCTGGGCCCTCTCTTTCCACAGCCAATGAGCTGCTCACGTTTCCCCAGCTCCATTCATCAAGCACGGTGGTGTTTGGAAAAGCAGATGGGCACGGCCTTTTAACTGCAAGCTGCTTTGTAAAGCATTCCGCAACTTTGATTCATGAATCTCTTTTTTTGTTTCGGAATTTCAGAGCAATTCATATTCATTCAATCCTCTCGTTCTTTCTTTTACGATTTTAAAAAGGAGAGTAAATGTTGACAATTGCCTGCGGAGAGCCATAAAGCGAGATGGCCTGTTTTATGGCTTTCAGTAAAATGAAGGATTTTGCTGAAATCAAAACACACAGCTGTGCTCTCTTCCAAAAATGTTTATTTACCATGAGATAGACAGAGTCTGTGCAAACTGCAAACAGTTTCATCATTCACTGCACGGAAACCTCTGCGAATTCACCCACTGCACGAAACCCACTGCAAACTCCCTGCTTTAAACTCTCCTTTCATGTCGATCAGCTATGGTGTCCCTATCCCTTGAGGTAGGGTGGGAGAACCATAAAAATAAAAAATAAGCTATCCATATTTATAAGACGTTTTCGCTAAAGGTTCTCCATCATAAAAATCCCTCAGTAAACAGAAGTCCATAGAGCGCAGCAGCTTATCTGTACGCACAAAGATGAGAGCAAATATTATAAATACTTCCCAAATATTAGATTATATCTTTTCCCGGCTTCCACTTGAGAGACTGTTTGCAGTGGCATAGTTTGCACGGAGTGGCAGCTCCGTCAGATGAACACATTGTGCTTTATGAGGCCGCTGTACATCATTTCAGAGAATTAATGTTTTTCTAATTATTTCTCTAAATATAGAGAACCCTCTGTTACTTTAATAAAGAATTATTATGGCCTACATTCCATTAGACGTATTACAAGAAAGTCGTATGAAGAACAATTACAGCTTAGTGACTTTTTGCTCTTTTTCTCTCTCTCACTCTCTCTCCCCCACCACTCCTTTTCTCTCTTTCTCCTATTCTTCAAGGTTATCGTGCCCCTGCTGTGCTCCTAAGCACAAATCACAGATTCCTCATCACAACATTGAGGGTGCTGAGTCAGCCGGAGAGAAGATTCGCTTTGCTTTAGATTATTGCGAAGAGAAGCAAATGCTGCTGGACAAGCTGCTGCAAGACTGGGCTTATGAGAGGAGGCAGGTGGATGTTCTCCGCTCGTCCCTGGAGCGCCAGGCGAATGCCGCGCGCGACACGGAGCTGCTCTCCCAGGTGTGGACACTCATGGGCCTTAGGGACGGTGTGCCACCAAAGTGCCCTCGACCAGTGCTGTCTGGTACAAGGGCGCCGGCGACGTGCTGGTCTTTCGCAAGCCCTTTACGGGCCGACCGTGAGAACGATGACATTGAGCGTTCTGGGACCTTCTTGCTGTCAAAACCTGGCCCCGATGGTCCTTACCCCCCTGGACCTGTCAACTCTCAATGGCTCGGAAAAGACGGAGGAGAGAAAGGGGTGGTGTTGCCCGTCGGGGTGGCGGTCACTCCTGGTGGCATTGTGCTTGTCACTGACCATGGTGGCCAATGGGTGAGGGTCCTGGATCTCTATGGCAACCATAGGATGGCCCTTCAAAGAGGATGGGTGGCTGAGGCAGGGGTGGGGCTATTGGCAGGGGCTTGCGCTGGAGTGGCTGTGTCCAGCCTGGGTTATCTGGTCGTCCTGGCGAGGCCTGGGAGCAGGTGTGTCTCGGCCCACTCGCGTGACGGGAGGCGGCTCTTCTCCCTACAGCTGGGCTGGCACCATCCATTTGGCGTCGCCATCACTGCGAAGCGTCAGCTGGTGGTCTCAGACTGCTGTGAGAGAGGAACCCTCTCCATCCTCACGGTGGATTGGACCAGCGGGGGCATCCTGCACCTTCAGCGCATCAGAGGACTGCGGTGTCCCAGTTTCCTGGCCTGCAGCCACTGCGACAACGCAATCGTCGTATCCACAAGCGGCTCTGTGCATCTGTATGACATCACGGGGACCCTTATCTGGAGGAGCGGCTCGGAACAGGGGATCGTTCACCCGACGGGTGTTGCCTTTGACAGTGAACACAATGTCATCGTGGCAGACCACGGCTCTGGAAGAGTCGTACTTCTCAGTCGAGACGGCAGACTGCTGAAGTGTGTCATTCACGGTTTGGCTGGACCTCAGGGACTGGCTTTGAGTCCACGCGGGATTTTATTGATCGCCGACCATGGGACCAGCAAACTGCTCACACAACCTTATCAACCTACACACACCCCTTCTCAGTTACCATTCATTGACTGACTGCTTTTCTGCTTTACCCTTTATTTGTGCAAGAGTACAAATATTATTTCTGAACCCAATAAAAAGTTAGGAAGAGAGGACAGAAAAAAGAAGCTATACACTCAATATATATGAGACTCGCAGGTATCTGTATATATGACCCATCATATTGAGACTCATTCTAGTTTACTTTCTTATGGAAATACATCTGATGTCTCAGGAAAGTAATATAAAAATTGATTGAATGAGAAAAATATTGCCGCACCTCAATGTATAATTTAACCAGCCCACAGCTGAAAAACTCATAATACAATCTTTTTGGTGAATGCAGATTTTGTTTATCCATGCAAATGACCTGCGGGAGGATAGCCTGGTGAAAAAAAGGTTATTGCACATCCAGTGGTTTTCAAAATGCAAAAACAAAAGGAATGGAATGAAGCGGGTAGCCCCTCTTTGGTCTTGGAATTAAAAAAAAAAAAATGTCCTGCAACGAAATGAAAAGCTCATGAAAAAAATGCTGCAGGTACCTGAGTATATCTCTCTGCTCTTCAATTTCACCAGCAACCTCTTCACACCTGAAATGACGTGAAGAAGCCATCAAACGCGGGGAAACATGCCACATGACGGGACACAGGAGGCCATGCCAAACGCTGCTCGGAGCCCCCAATTTAAAACAAAAACACCTCTTATTCGCAATATTTCTTGAGCTTACCCAATTGTAATCAGAATTGTAATTGGAGGCTTGTCCCGCCACTGCAATGTTCTCTGCCAGCTTGGGAGGGTGCGCAAAGTGAAAAACGCCTCAAGTTCAGTTTACTCAAACTGTTCTTAAGAAACTGACTTGCCTTGTGCCATTTGAACTGGGAAACTTAATCAGTTCAATTTACCAGCAGTCTTTAACGGCGATAACTTAATCAGGTTAAGTTGCCCTTCTCAAATGGTTCAAGGAAACTGGTTTTTCGCAGTGTGTGTCTAGCCAGCCAGCATTTCTTTTTGCGGAGCTACGCGGATAACTCCGCGGGACTGCGCAGGTGGAGCAGCCGTCGCAGGCGGACTGCCAGAGATCCAGTCTCCCACGGTCGCCCCTATTCCCCAGCATTTCGCTATCCTCGCACCCCACCAATTGGACGGGAACACTGGGTACCCGCGGTTGCCGCCTGGCTTTTTGCGATAGCTCCATGCTGTTCCGCACCTCATAAATTTACAACTTCCTCCCATCACACCTCCCCCCTATCTCCACACTATAAAAAGAGTAATCACATGCCTTTTTAAAGCATACACTGAGCACAACAGCTGGTAGTTGGACAGGTTTTCGGTTCTAGCGAGGCTCTTTGGTTGCAGTAAACTCCCAGAATTCTCAGCCCAGGTGATCGATCGCAGCATACGACTCTCAATATGACAGCCATGCCACTCACATCACCTTGAGGTCAGCAGTTCTGACGACCATACATATATATGAGATCGATATATATGGACGATCAGCGTATATATTTCTGTTAAATATATTTCAAATGCCATTTACGTCATACAGAAACATTGTACATGCATCAGTTTTTGTTTGGTAAATATCTTAATTAGCTGTGTGTGTAGAATAAAGCTTGAAGCATTCATGAGCTCCAATGCACATTGAAACAGACAATATTTCAATCCCTGAGGTTCATCAGGTCTGACTTTGGGTGTTCTACACATATTGAAAGTTCTCATCCAGCCCTATGTATTGGAAATTAAACTGAACACAGCAACTGTAGGCACAAACCCCCACATAAACCATAACGTAATATTGGGAAATGAAAAAGTAAAGGTGTTTGCTGTTGCTCTCGATTCTCTTTTCCATTTTTTCTTCAATACATGGCTTTTGTGTGAAAACGAAAAGATGCCTTATATATAACCCTAAGATTTACTGAATTTTGGAGTCATAGAGGTTCAGGGCATAAATATATAGGAAACAGCACTTTATGTCACTTGTATTTACAAGCCTTTTGTGGTGATTTGTTTCCCGCCTGCACATACTACAGCTGAATTGGACTAGCTCATCGGTATACTGTTTCACATTACACCAGCAACTGTCACGGTGCATTTTGCCAGAAACACAGATTTCAGACAAAGCTTGTTTTTTGTGTGTGTGGGTAGGCGTACAATCTGTTATCACATAGACACCCATTCATAACAGCCTTAAACTCCACTAGCCCATACACTATTGATGTTTAGTACTACAGCAATAAATTCTATTAAAAGTGATGTATAATACCATGACTATCAAATTTTACAAGATACAAAGAGCACTATTAGAATGGGAGAGAATGTATTTTATGAATGTAGAATGTATTTTAGCAATGATACTTATTGTTACTAGGCCTGCAGTTTCTGATTCTGGAAGAACCTTTCTTGTTCATGAGCACTTTTGATAGCAGTATTCATTTAATCATTAATAATGCATGGTCAAAGCAGTTTAAAGCAGTCATCACAGCTGCATTGAGTATTCATAACTACCACATACTTTCATATTGTCGCTGTGCTTTATGGAGTGTTTGGAGAGAGAGCAGTTACCTGTATTCCTGTCAGGCAAGATACAGCAATGCTTCTGCAGAATGCTTGGCAACACCTACGGAGGAGACAGTTACAGGGGTGTTAATTACGGGTGGAGGAGAGACCAGGGAACAAGGTAAAACACTGACATAAAACAGTTACCTATACATGTTTAACAATGAAGGCTGGGACCCCGTCACTGTTTAATCTTTAAATGTTCAGATTTTCTGGCTCTTCATGAATACTCATGAACCTCTTAGAATCACTATAATTACAATGGGGTTGAAACAGACATTGAATTCTTGAATGTTATTATTATTACATAATAATATTCCCTGAAGTTCTATACTGTTAAGACTTTCCCAGAATAAGGAGGTGCAGGACATGGAAAGAGCCATGGAGCTGACATCTGGCCTGTATACTGAGCATGTGATTATAGTTGGATATCTGGCCAGTACATAGAGTATCTGTGATTATAGCGGAGCATCTGTCCTGTGTATAGAATATCTATGATTACAGCAGGGCATTTAGCCTGTATATAGTGCATCTGTGATTACAGCAGTGCATCTGGCCTGTACATAGAATATCTGTGATTATAGCAGGGCATCTGGCCTGTATATAGAGCATCTGTGATTATAGCAGAGCATCTGGCCTATATATAGAGCATCTGTGATTATAGCAGAGCATCTGGCCGGTATATAGAGCATCTGTGATTATAGCAGGGCATTCAATGCCCTGGAGCTAGACATCTGGTGCGCATATAGAGTATCTGTGATTATAGCTGGGCATTCATTGGCCCTATACAACAGAGAGGGGCCATTTTGCATGCTGTTCACATTCACAACTCCCCTGCGACCATTTGTTATGTGAAATACAGCATCTCATGGTTTATACCCATTCATCATCTGTGATATTTATTTGAGAGAGAAGGCCAATGCAGGTGAGTGGGTGAAAAAGAGAGAGAGACTGGCAAATTCTTCAAACAAACGAAGCAAAAAGATACAACCTCTTAATTGCAAAGGCTGAACATTTAAAATGGCACCAAGGAAAAGAGATCAAAACCACCCTATTGTGCTCTAATGCAGTAACAGAACACAAGTTGCCCAGCAGTGCCCTCACAGAGAGACAGTGCTTGAAACACATTTCAACAAAATTGGTGCTCCTGGGGTAGCGATGAGGGAGACTTTCGCTTACGATGCAGTTAAAAGGAGGAGGCACCCATGTATGAGGAAGCAAAGCGATAAAGGCTTTTCTCTGATTCAAGTGCGTGGCAAATGAATCCTGAAAATGTATTTATCCAACAGGAGTAAACACTGGCGCAGACAGTCACATCAGCGCACATCAGCCATGTGAATCACTGTCTGTGACGGAGAAAATCAGGGCAGGCTTTACATTTAAGGATCTGGTTATGCTGCTGATATAAATCCGCTACTACCCCTTCATTTTGTCTGACATATACTCTTGGTATTTTCTTTGGACATCAGCAAACAGAAATCAAAATATAATTCAGATTTTTTTTTTTTTAAATTCATGGCTTGTGTGTTCAAATATGTTGCTTTGGATTACAATTCAAGAGAGACTAGAAAAAAGAAACAGTAATAACCCATGCCGAAATCTTATCTATGGTTACCATGTTTGACCTTGGGCTGGGAGGGGGGTTTAGGTTTGAGGCAAAATGTGTGTTTTGAGTTTTTAAGATGCTCTATGTGTCAGGATAGGTTCAGTCACTAGCACATTTTGTTATATTTTGTTTCTTTGATTTCACAGGGACTGTGTGATTTACAATGAGCAAACACCCCTTCCCCACTCATTTTTGGTTGGTAATTGTATTTATATTGCATGGATTGGTAAAGGAATGTTCTATTGCTGTGCGTGATCCCAAAGGCCGGTCTGGAGGCATTTTGAAGGTGTAGCTCCCTGCAGTTTTGTTTGGGGATACTTTCTGTCTAAAGAACGTTTGGGTTGGTGAAGTTAAGGCACTTCACCACTGCATGCATTTTGATTGGTGTGTTCTCCTGTCATCATTATCATGTCCCCCCCCCACACCCTTCATCAGTCATCTTCCTCACAGCTGGCAAGGGGAAAGGCTGCCATGGTAACCCTGCCACATTTTGTTTTTCTAGTTTTAGTTTTGCTTTTGTTTATTCATCAACACACACAACATACACTACAATCGGGCGCAAATTAAATTCAGCCTAAATCTAAGTCTAATGGCTAAGCTATTAAGTGTAATAGCTGCAGTGCCTTTCTCTGAAATACTTGTCAAAGTTAAGGTTGTAACTGGATGGCTAGGTGGAAGGCCAGGCCAACACAGCACCTATAGGTTTGTGCTGGTAACATGTATGTTTGACAATACTGTTGTAAATGTAGGTATCATTGAATATTATGGCAACCCACAGCAAAATATTGGACATTTTTTAAATGGATGTTTCCTTTTTAAAACGTGTTGACAACCTTTTGTGGGACAGCACAATGCCAATACATTATAACGATCTATTTATTAATTGATCTGAGAATTAATAATTCTTGTATCACGTTTTCTAACACTGTAATATTAAGTCAAACAAAAGTACAGCATTAATGTAACAATTGTGGCAATGATTTAGTACTTGCGTACCTATATACTCCAGAATATTAGATTTCTATAAGGTTTAGACTTGAAGACGAAAACCTTTTCTTCAAGATATATCACGCATTGCTTGAAAGAATAATGCTATGCCGATATGGTGTTCTGAAAGAATATCCTACTTCCCATTCCTTGCATTCTGCTGAACTTATCATTGGAAAAAAGCTGAAATACTTTGGTATCTTTGAATGATAGAGCTTGAATGGTAATCTTTTAAGCCCAGAGCTGTGCTCTGTGTACCAGAACAGGCGACGCACTGTTTAAACACCCGAAACTCTTCAAAACTCTAGAGTAAAAGCAGACGGGGGATTTCATTTCTCTCCCTGTGAAGTGAGAGCCTCCCGTCTTCCCTAATGTACCTCGCTTTGAGCTCTTTGAGAGATCTGAGACACCTCAGCCTGCCTGCTGGTCCAAGCTCCACATTCTCCACAAGCAGGCCTCTCTTTTTTTTGTATAGAGCTAGCATCTTTAACTGGGTGAGACAGCATGTCCGTTTATAGGGGAAAAAATAAAACTGTAAGCACGTAATGGCTGAAAAGACAGCCCCGCGGATATGTCCTCATGCATATCTGAATAAAATGGGCATTTTCAGTAATTCAGTGCGTGCGGCGCCTCTGTTTAGACAGGCAGAACGGTTATCGGCATTTAGGGATTTCGCTATGATACGGGCGTTTTGGGCATCAAAGTGGCACGTCTGAATAAAGCATAGGGATGCTGCAGGGGATATGGGTCTGATCCAGTGTCAGTGTCAGTGCCAGTGCCAGCCAAGACTAACAGTCCTGGCGAGCTGGTGCCATGCCATGGTGTCAGACAGAGGCATGCCCAGACTCTCAGGAGAAGGGGCTTATTGATTACAAAAGCGTACCCGAAATATGTTACGTTTACAGCTGATTGATTTGTGTTATGCCTCTTAATTAGCGCCGAGACAGATCATCATCATCATCAATCAAAAGACGACGTGACGGCACATTAGTCCGCTTCCCTCTTTGCTGCTTTTTAAATAAAAACAGCACACTTTTGCCAAAAGTGACCCCAACGTTGCTCGTTCGCATGCCTGTTACCCCGATTCCCCTTCACCCCTTTGTAAGTTGTCTCTTAAATTAGGAAGGGTGCTTTGCCGAACACGACCCCGATGCTGGTGCCCATTTCCCCTTGGGGTTATGCCCTGTTGGAAAATTTCTCTTAAAATGAGAGGGGTAGTTTTAAACCCAGAACAGAAAGGGCAGGGATAGTGATGATCAACTACCAAGAGGCATCAATGAAAAAACACCAGACTCCTCTTTATTATGGCCCGTCCTCAGGCCAGCTTTAACACAGTGTCCAAACTCATAGCTGGATAACAAAAGAAAAGTGACAATCTCATATTAATAAATCATCTTTTACAGTTAAGGATGAATAGGACAGCTGGGAATTTTTGAAAGCACCTGCAGCTATGAGATGACAAACACCTGTTCTGTCAGTGAGAGCAAAAAAGAAAAAAACTCAAAAGCAATACAAGTGTGAAGCTCTGATACCGTTTGACCTTGCTGTCTACACAGGGCGATGTCACTGACACCAACACAGTGGGAAAGAGAAGCAATGACAGGAAAGTAAAATGAATTCGGTGGAAAATATACCACCCTTTCAGCCGCAGTGTCACATATCTGGTGGGCTGGCACCCGTGATCCAGCGTTTTTCTTTCTGTTGACTGGCCATGTGTGATTCGACCTTCGCCTGACTCTTTTGGACACCGAGTTAGTTCATATGTATGAATATTTAATTTTCGTCTGTCCGCTCTTCCCGGTACACCTCTTCTTGCATCTATCCCACCCTAGTCTAATCCAGTCTTTTCAGCTTAATTCCTCTCAATTCCTATTGGTCAGCCATTAACCTATCAATGAGGGGGAGAGAGGAAAATTTGCGCACCACTTTGAGGGACGTTCGGACTGTAAAGGTCGGCTTTGACGTAAAGCCGTCACTTTTGACATCTAATGGCCGGTTGTGTTACCAACCTGGTCCAAAGCAATTCACATCAATAGGCTTTTGCCAGACCATAGCCACACAAAGGCAAGCCACCATAGCAGGCTGGCATATTAAGTGTTTGTTTGTTCCTCTTCGTGTTCTCCTGGGCATTCGGGAACTCCTAACTTTTTTTTCCTGTCACTTCCATTTTGTGAGGATGCAAAATGACAAATCGACTCCCCCCTGCGTGCCCTTTATAAATCAATTTGGATCCCTCTCGCCGAACACCGCTCTCGCACTAATTCAGAAATGGGACCTCGCAACACAGCGGAGCCTTAAGTGGATAAAAGAACGGCCGTGGCAGCCTTGATTACGCGGATTACATAAATGAATGATAAACTATTTGGCCTGGGCGGATCAGACGCAGCACAATGAGATAAGCGATGGTTTCCGTCTGGGGGAAGTGCTTTACGGAAAGACGACGTCAGGATGTTTCAGTTCGCTCTCACAGAATCACTGTAAGACTCGCATTAGGAAAAAAACAAAATCCCTGAACAATACTCTGTAACAACATCATGTGTTTCCTTCTAAGCTCATTTCAGCTGCTGACAATAAAAAAGGTCACAGATATATTCTCATATGAAAGAGACATGCTTACATGATATACAAAATCTATTCAGTTGTTATAGAAAATAGCAGTGCTCTTACAGTTAATACCTTTAGGACAGTTTTCTCCCATCATGCATCAGTTCAAGTATTGGAAAATAGTACGATGAAAGTATCAGTCTGAGACAACATAAGACCATGTTATGACACGCCTTTACAGGTTGTTTAACCCAACTAAGCTGGCTATGTCAACTAAACAATACCAAAGACTTGATCTAGTCTGGCTTTGAACACAGCAAGGACCTCTGCCTCAACTACACTACCTGGAAATCTATTCCGTGTATTGATACCTTTTTGTGTAAAGCAATCCTTCCTTATATCGGTGCAGAACTGTTTAACAGACAAAGCGATGTATCACTAGACATACGGTGCAAAACATTTATCCTGCATAGTGAAATTTTATCATCATGTTAGATGGAACGTAGAGTCTAATACTAATCTAATTCAACACTTTCCAATTCACTTCAAGAACATTGTTCGGTGATGAATGAAGTGATGCTATCAGTGTTTACAAAATGTCTCCAAAACAAACCAAAATCTGAACATTTATAATTTTGCTTCATCCCATAGTACAGTCTGCTGAGAGTTTTACGATGCAGCTGCAATAATTTGTATTATTTTTGCTCTCTCATCCTTTGGGTGTAGATATCAATGTGAAACATCAAGAGGGGAATATTGAAGAGATACTATCTCATACTTGTTTTGGCAAGGCACTCACCACTGTTTTATTATCCTTGATCGCTATGCGCTGTGTTCTTAAAGACATATTCATTTATTTGTTAAACACCCTGTCCAAGACTACAAGACCTACAAATACAGATATTTACCTTTCAGCTAAGGTAGTTTGCTGTAGGATACAAGAGCAGTGCTTCACCAAGGATTTAAACAAGCAACCAAGTTCACCTCTGTAATCTCTATTTGACACAGGTTCCCATTCATTAGCATCAGTAAATCACTGCTCCCCCAGTACACCATTCTTGCGGTCATATACTTTGTCATTTTGATGTTGTCATACACAGGTCAGCCAGCATTTTTAACCTGTAGCATCTGCCAATTCCCGTCCAAAGCAAAACTCACGCTGAAGTTGCATTAGACAATGAGAAGCATGCATTTGCAGGCTCCTATCAAATAAGCAATAAGCAATCGAAAGCCACAAAGGCACAGAGGATATAAGACCACACAAACTGGAGCGCAAATAATGTAAGAATGACATTTAAATATTGCTGAGGTTTTGTCTTTTCTTGATTAGTTGATAACAGATAATTCCATTAAAACAAAGGGGATGGGAAGGGAGAAGACAATTTTACAAGGGGGATGGTTGTGGTCAAGATTTTTTCCAAGGAGGATGTCATCCCCCCTCATCTCAAGCCCTGGTTACACACATTTAAAGCTCTCATTCAGCTCTCACCACATGCAATACCTCATAATGAATCTCTGCAACTAAATAAGTTGGTTCAAACCAAATTGTACCAAATTCCATAAATAGTACAGACTTCTCCCATCCTGGCAGACGTGAGGCCAGGAAACCACGGGTGACAGACGAGCTGTGTGTTTCCACAAGATGAGGAACGATCTCATATTTCTGCCTTGTAATATTTTTCTTCAATTATCAGACGTTCCATGGTAGCCCCGGAGAGATGCTGAGGGAAGCTAATCTGCTCTGATAAATACTTTACTGTGAGGCTTCATAACATACTGCTACCTTTCAACACCGCCTTCAGCAGGGCAGGGATTAACACTTTTACCCTGAGCTTTGAAAATTAAGGGTGGAATCTCTCATCATAAATAAAGCTGTATCATTCCAAAGAACAGCAACCCTCGGCATGTGGCATACGCACCGGAAAGGCACTCTGAATCACGAAAACATCCACTCATTCTTCACATTCATTCAAGTGCGCCCCTTCTCTTTGCGCAGCCACATAATTGTAAAGTTGGCCGGCTGTGCGTCCCACTTTGTTCCTTGGTGCATGCACTACAGGAGAGATGAAGGCTGATGCCCAAACCCTTAAGACATTGTTTATCTGTGAAGCTGAATCTGCATTTAGCTGATTGTACAAAATGATTATTTGCATCTGTACTTAAAATAAAACAATAGTTTATATGAAATGAAGAGAATACTGACAATGAAAATTAGTTAGACTTTATTGACCCCAGGGGGGCAATTCTTTTTCATAGCACTGTACCATACCAATACCAAGCACATAGGCAAAAACATACCATACAACCACAATGCACTAGACACACAACAACAACAAGCAACTACAACAATCAAGTGTCATGACCCCTACAGTCGGCGAGGCACACTGCACTGTTCAGGGTTGCAAGCCCTTCTACACCTCAGGGACCTGTACCTGCACCCAGAGTGCAGTCGGGTGAAGTGGTGATGGAGTGGATGTAAAACGTCCAGCGCCATTCTGTTTGCAACGCGTGCGATGGCCATACTGTTGAGATATTGGCCAAAGCTGAGTTTATTGTCTGGTGTTAGTCCAAGATACCTGAAGCTGTCAGCTATTTCAACGGTTTCATTATTGATGAAGGTGGGGTGCTGAAGCGATGGGGTGCCGTTTATTATCCATTTCATTTTACTGACATTGAGATGAAGCCGATTGTCCTCACACCTCCAAGTTAAGCGTGCAACTAAGTGCATCGTGACAGTCCAGAACAGAACGGTTATCTGTGAGTAAGGCAAGGATGGCGGTGTCGTCCGAGTATTTGAGGCACGTGGTGGTGGGTGAGGGGCTGGTGCAGTCGTTGGTGTATAGCATATAGAGGAATGGGTTTAGCACACAACCCTGCAGGGCTCCGGCGTTGGTGGTGAGTGCAGGTGATGTTTAAATACTTAAATGCTAGGGTGAAAATAATGACTAAGACACACAGGTAAACAAAGGGATGTCATTTTTTCATTGGCTTGCCATTCACAACACAGGGTAAGGGTGTCATTCAGTAATACTGTGGAAATTAGCCTCTTAAGCAAGATCTTTACCAAGTTTAACATGACTCATGGGGAGTTCTCATTTAATTCTCACTCAATGTTTAACTCAGTCTGAGGCCAATTATGTTTTTTATATATATATATAAAGATATGCAACAGATCACTACCATTCCTTAGTTGGCTGTTTGTATTTCAGTCAGACTCCATCTTTCAGTGAACTAGCTAGTAAACAATGCTGGAAAAATTACTTACCAGCCACAAACAATAAATGCATATCTTGATAATCTTATGAAGTACCTCATGAACATTATCAGTCTGTGATATATTTAAGTAAAGAGAACAGAGAATGAAACCAGTTAGGCTACTGTCTCCATTGGTTACTTAATGTCTTCAATGGCTGGTTACCATGGAAATGGTACCTATTTCCTGCAAAACGATTCAACTGTGCCTTAGCTGTAACACAAGAAAACATTATCATTACAGAGCTGTGCCAATCAATAAAAAAAGAAAACATTTTTTTATATTATTACTGATGTGATAAAATGTTACCTTAATCAGTTAAATGCTAATTACACAAAACTTTTTATTGAAGGCTCGTTTGAATGTGATGTGGATATTTCAAAGTTTATACCACAAGAGAACTGTATAGTTCACCAACAGCAAAGCTGTCCATTCAAGTGAAATATTTTAGTGGTATTGTTTGGCCTTAACCTCTTTCAAAAAAAAATAATGAAGTGAACCATCTCTTTGGATAAAGTTTCTTTTTTAAAACATTCGAGTCAGAGATTGATGTCCCTATTGTGAAAATGACAAAAGCAATCAAACTCAAGCTTAATCTTTTAGCTAGCAAGGGGAATACGTTATTTTTACCTCTGCAGACGGCCACATTGTGCAGGTAATGCGGTTTCTTCTTGGGAATAAACTTCATCACATCTTTCCTGCAGTGTTAATATGGATTTCCTATGGATGAATAATCCTTTATTTAAATGATTTTTGTTTCAATTATTTTGAATCCCTTAGTCAAAAAATTAATCTGACAAAGTTCAACTGGAGTTCCCTCCAGCTCAAGACAGGCATGCAAAGAGAATCTTTAATAAATAAAGGTTAATAGCTTCATGACCACTAATGTCACCTTTATGACCCCATAAGCCACCAAACGCATTAAAAAAGAATATGAAATATTAAATAATATTAAAAAATAAGTCCCTACCTCCGTTTCATTCCATAGAAAAGACCGTAATCAACTTGACATTTTGTCAGATTGTAGACTGAAAAATTAGTAGAGTGAAATCAATGTTCTCACAAGTTAATCTTTTTGTTAATTTTGCATTACATTATGATGCAATATAGTTGATTTCTTTTCTATACGTTTCTATGGATCCGTTCCATTAAGATAATAAATCTTAATAAAATATATTTAGCAGATGTTTTTACCTAAAGTAACACAGTTGATTAGACTGACCAGGGGCCAATTCCCCTGAAAGAAATGTAGGGTTGGTCAAGGGCCCAACAGCTGCAGTCATCTTATTGTGGCTAAACTGGGGTACATGCAACCCACCTTCCAGGTTGGAGTCAAGCAATTAGCCACACTGCTATAGGCTGCCTAACACATTTGACCATGAAATTTACTTTTTACTGTCGATTATTTTAATACATCAGCTTGCATGACGTGTGTCGATAAGTTGCAATACTTTCATTTCATTCCCTGAGTCATTGCAGTGACTGCCCCCAAGCTACACAGATGTACATCCGACAAAAAAAACAACACTCATATGAAATTTCCCACTCATTCTTGATTGAGTTTCAGATAACAGCACGCCAAAGACTTGTGTGCCCATATTATCAGTACCAGAATATGTTTACAGGAGGTCCTCGGGTTACGACGGTCTCGAGTTACGACGGTTTCGTGGTTACGACGGTTTCCCATAATTACATCCAGTTTCGACCTTAGCGGTTTGGTTCGTAAATACGACCACAGAAATAAAGATAAGAAATTTTTCTCTCTTTTTTTTTTATTAATGTTTCATTTATTACTGTATTTTATATGTCCTTCGTGTGTTGTGTGTACAGTGTAAGTGACTTAAGGTGTTAATTTAGGTATAATTTAGGTGTAAATTCCGAAAATCGGCTTACGACAAGTCGTAGGAACGGAACTCGTTCGTAAATCGAGGACCCCCTGTATTCACAAAAGGGGTTTACACATGCAAGGAATTTAGTTTGGCTCTCTTGTTAACACAAAAACATGGCAAGAAACTCAAAATTAAGTTAAATACTAGATATGGCAAATAGTAATGTCTTTTTTGACATAATTTACACAAGACTGTGCTCTATTGCACGCTTCCCCTCCTGAATCCAAACAACTTCCATACAACAGAGAAATGACTGTTTTCGGAATTAGGTCTTCCTCAGCAAATTATTACACTTCAACCACTTCAAACAATCTAATTCGATTTTACGATATGGCAACTTCTTGTAAAAAATTATTGATTATATCAAATATATCTGATAAATCGCCCCGGGCCTGATATATGTAGATATGTACGATTCTTAATACATGTACAATTTTATGTAGTTTCAAAACCTAGGTGCTAATCTGCAGGGCAGAAAATGGAACAGCTCCACAATACCTTCAGTCAATTTTCAAAGCCTACACTCCAGCCAGGTCTCTCTGATCTGCTAACACAAAACTGCTCTTTCTCCCCTCCCAGCGTACCCACTCCCTTCCAGTCTCAATGTCTGTCTGTTCTGGCCTGCCAGCGGTGAAATACACTCCCCAATTATGTCAGAATAGCCAAATCGTAACCTGTATTCCAGCAGAAGCTGAAGAATCCCCTCCACAAACAGGACGTTACCCCCCAACTGAGGTCTGTTGTCTATGGCCTTGAATTTTTAGTGTATTGTAATTTGGACTAGCACGGCTAACCTGCACTGTTGCTAAGTAATGCTGCTTATGTACTTGAAACGTGGTTAGCTACGGTCTGACGCTTTTACTCAATCAGGTGGATGCACTTTCTCCCACTTTGTCATTTGGATAAGAAGGTCTGCTAAATGACTTTAATGTAATATAATGTAATTTATAAATCGTCTACAGATAGAGAAGTTAGTGGTTAGTTCGCTGTGTGTCTAGATTATGAATTGGTATATTTTGGTCCCCGACTTACGATGGGGTTATGTTCCGGTAAACCCATTGTAAGTGGAAAATATCAAGCATTAAAATGTCAAAAACGCATTAAATACACGTAACCTACCGAACATCATAGTCTCGCCTAGCCTACCTTAAATGGGCTTAGAACACTTACATTAGCCTACAGTTGGGCAAAATCATTAACACAAAGCCTATTTTATAACAAAGTGTTGAATATCTCATGTAATTTATTGACTACTGTACTGAAAGTGACACTATGGCACCATCGAAAAGTCGAAAAATCGTCAGTCGGACCATCGTAACTAGGGGACCATCTGTGTACAGCTACATAATTTCCTCAAAACACAACCACAACACTAAACAATAAATAACTTATAAATAAGTTAATAAGCTGACTATACTACAGAGATTACATAGAGTAATTTATGATGCCAATAGGCAAACAGTCGGGCTTTAAGGGCTAAAGACCATTGGTTAATTACATGCTAAATTCATAGATCACTGGTCACCAAGGAGACACACTACCGTGTTTAAGTACAGAATAGCCGTTACCAAGCATGACAGTGCAAGACTTGAGAACAGTCAGTCTGAATTGTAAAAGGCGCTTCATTTGTTTCATACTTAACCTATCACTGTTACACCGACAAGATAATCAGGTATTTAAACGAAAGATCATATTTTTCTTAAATGTCAAATGTTAAAAGAAAGATAGATGAGGGATATGTGCCGTAGGGAGCATAACAGGCAAACAAGCTCACATGAACTTCAGAATTCATAAGCACTTTACATCCCAACAGAGAGACACCAAAATATCTGGTACTCCATATCCTTTGGAACTAATTAGCATTCTTTATGGACTAAGTTTCAGCAGTCCACAGCACTGTGTAGACGCTTTGTTGAATATGTGTTGATTATGCATGGGGAGCAAGAAATCAATCCCTATTTGAGGGGGTACCAGAAATCCTCTTCAAATTTACCTGGCACGAAGGTCAGCTTAATAATTAAAATATTGTTTAAATAATTTAAAATGCAGCCTTGACACATGTGCATCTGTTTGTATCTGTTCTGAAAATGATTTTCGTCTATTGAATTTTATGAGGATCGGGTTTGCTTCCCTTCACATTGGTCGGGAAAAATGCAGCAAAAAGTACTGCCCATTCCTCCTCTGCTTCAGGATTTGCTTCATTGTAAATGTCAAAATAGTTCTCAAGTGCAATGACCAGGGGCTCTGATGTTCTTGCTTGTTACAGATTGCTTGCTGATGTAGAAACAAAAGGAGTCGGCTAAGTCCATTCAGAACTACGACGCACATTGCGGATCATGATACGCGTTTTTAATCCTTATCCCAGCAAAAGTGACAGAGCGGAAGCTCCAGTGTGGCACAGGCAGGGAATGACAGTGGACCTGTCATAAATGAATACCCCTCCACAGCACATGGATAAACTCTGCCATAAACCATGCTGACTTTTAAACAGTTCTACCTGCTCATGTGGCTTTCCTTTGATAAGTATAATGTGTAATAAAAACATTTCCCTCATAACAATTCAACCCGAACTGATTTCCGGCAGGTACCTTTGATTGAAGTACTGCCACTAAATACATTTTTTCTGTGATGAAATGCATGCAATAGACCAATCAATTATTTTTACTGGACATAGCGTGTCCAATTCTGTCCACCGCCTGCAGTTATCTGGTTGCATCTTGGTGCGCTGGCTAATGGTTTACTCACGCTGGTCTGTTTTAGACCAAGTTGTAGTTACAAAGTACAACACATCCCCAGCGAGGATCGTGTCTTCAAAACTGTGTGTGCGTAAGGCTCCAGGGATTATTTTTGTGAAAATCAATTCTGTAAATTCTCAACAGAGGAAGCCAAAAGGAGTTAAAAAAACAGTTATTAATCAGGTCTAAATTTCTGGAAAAAAGGGAACCGCCTGCTCAAACAACATTCAAGTGTGTATGTGTGTATGTAATTACAGTAATTCATAATTAATAATTCCATATGATAAAACCAGGATGATGATGATGAATCTAAATGGTGCAGTAAAATAAACAGCACTCCCAGCTGTGTGTCAATACTGTCCAACAGTGTGGGGAGAAACACTCACACAAACACGCACGCATGCACGCACGCGCACACATACACACACACACACACACACACACACACACACACACACACACATGTCATACTGTTGCCATTCTACTCCCCTTCCTGCTAGTGCTACATACAGACACATTTTCCCTCATTAACACAGTCTCATTGAGAGACTTGCATGCTAGCCATTACTACAGTAGCAAGCCACTTTTATATGACTGCATAATATATGAGGATGGGCCTCTTTACAGAGACTTGGCACAAATGCACTCTCTCGTGCTGGAAATGCAGTTTCTGTGTTCTAACTCCAGTGGACCTCTATCCTCCATAGGCACATACATGGAAATGCGTTAATTCATCTCCCATGCACTCTGCTGACAAAGTGGCATGTTAGATTTGCCCATACTGTATGTTTGGTTATATCCAAGATGTAGAAACAAAATATGAACTCACATCTCATTAATATAACCCTGGATTTTCAGTGAGTTCTACTTGCAGCTTGGCAAATAATACTGAAATGGTAAAGTACAAGCTATAAAATCTTTTGAGAGAGTGTTGAAACCTTGTCTCAACATTATGGAATTCATTCACCCGCAGTGGATCTGGGGTAATTTAAAAATGACATCCACAGAGCTATGTCCTTAACACAGAGTAAATACATTTTTTCTGTGATGAAATGCATGCAATAGACCAATCAATTATTTTTACTGGACATAGCGTGTCCAATTCTGTCCACCGCCTGCAGTTATCTGGTTGCATCTTGGTGCGCTGGCTAATGGTTTACTCACGCTGGTCTGTTTTAGACCAAGTTGTAGTTACAAAGTACAACACATCCCCAGCGAGGATCGTGTCTTCAAAACTGTGTGTGCGTAAGGCTCCAGGGATTATTTTTGTGAAAATCAATTCTGTAAATTCTCAACAGAGGAAGCCAAAAGGAGTTAAAAAAACAGTTATTAATCAGGTCTAAATTTCTGGAAAAAAGGGAACCGCCTGCTCAAACAACATTCAAGTGTGTATGTGTGTATGTAATTACAGTAATTCATAATTAATAATTCCATATGATAAAACCAGGATGATGATGATGAATCTAAATGGTGCAGTAAAATAAACAGCACTCCCAGCTGTGTGTCAATACTGTCCAACAGTGTGGGGAGAAACACTCACACAAACACGCACGCATGCACGCACGCACACATACACACACACACACACACACACACACACACACACACGTCATACTGTTGCCATTCTACTCCCCTTCCTGCTAGTGCTACATACACATTTTCCCTCATTAACACAGTCTCATTGAGAGACTTGCATGCTAGCCATTACTACAGTAGCAAGCCACTTTTATATGACTGCATAATATATGAGGATGGGCCTCTTTACAGAGACTTGGCACAAATGCACTCTCTCGTGCTGGAAATGCAGTTTCTGTGTTCTAACTCCAGTGGACCTCTATCCTCCATAGGCACATACATGGAAATGCGTTAATTCATCTCCCATGCACTCTGCTGACAAAGTGGCATGTTAGATTTGCCCATACTGTATGTTTGGTTATATCCAAGATGTAGAAACAAAATATGAACTCACATCTCATTAATATAACCCTGGATTTTCAGTGAGTTCTACTTGCAGCTTGGCAAATAATACTGAAATGGTAAAGTACAAGCTATAAAATCTTTTGAGAGAGTGTTGAAACCTTGTCTCAACATTATGGAATTCATTCACCCGCAGTGGATCTAGGGGTAATTTAAAAATGACATCCACAGAGCTATGTCCTTAACACAGAGCAATTTGGTTGTTTGTGGCTACCGTACTGTAGAAATGTCCAACAACAACAGCCACAATGCATGCCCTCTTATATTCAAGAAACCATTTTTTTCCTCCAATATCTGTTTTAGAGTAAAAATAATTCCATTTGGAAATGTACCATGACAAAATACATGTCAAGGTGCAACACGTTTATGTAAAATACCTCTTTCAACAACAGCAAAAAAAAGTCCCACTTCTTCAATCTCATTGATTAGTAAAATTATGCATGTAGACAGATTTGTTGCCATGTCACATTCTTGATCTCCAAACCAGAATGGCAAACCTCATGTGAATTACATATTAAATACATTTTTCTCAAATTTGACATGACATCCAAGTATTACACTTAAAACTGCTTAGTATTTAAGACTTCTCTTGTGAAGACTTTGGTCAGTTGTATTGCTGTTTCATTGTGAGGGCTGACCGTTATGTAAGTCGTTTAATAAGGTTCTCTCAGGTCATATCTGCGGGGCTGTTTAATGGTGCCTGGGCATTGAACAGCGAAGCACACTGCAGCTTAAATTTTCTTCAATATAGGCTGACTGCTGGTCTTTCCATTCAGGACTGAAAGCAACCAAGAGAAACCTTACGCTGCTGTCGAGGCTGACTGCGTGTCTGCCTCAACCGTTAACTTGCAACTGAACCCGTTTGTTTCAGAGTTTACTAAACGCGGATAAAATGTGCAGCTGTATTCCCTAAACTGTGAAGTTACGTTCTCCACTGGCTGAGCCATAAAGTTGAGCGAAGCAGCCATTCAGAAAAATACCTGCAGATATGCATAAGGCATACAAACATGAACACTACAGTAATTCAAAATAAAACACCACATTTTGACGGAACGAAATCATAACATTATGGCATATTAATCAGATTCTGCTTATCGCAATTTATGACAGTAGCTGCCGTCCGGTTTGTTGTATTTTTTACCGACTTACTGCACACTGTACATGGAACAGAAGATGGGCGTAATTTAGCAACATTGACTCGTTCATCCGTTTATTTACACTACCTGCACGTACATCGCATGTCTCATGCGTGTTTTAAATTTATGAAATTAAATGCATATATCTCAATATCTTTTGTACTATTTTGATTTACATATAAGATGTTGCCTAAAACAGTTACATTGTGTTTTGTCACACTGGTGTGATAAAAATCATTAAAGCAACACTTTAAATGAATTATGTGAAAAAATAATGTTTTTTTTTAATGAATGAATTATAAATGTAATGCTTTTGAAAACAACCAGTTCAAAACTAAATGCATCAATTTACTTCACATACCAAAAGCCATTTTTAGCGCCGACTTTCTACAATGTATAGTATCCAGATATATTCAACCCCCCTGAGTTTCTCTACAGGTCATATAATCATGCATGGATAAGTATAAAAATAAAAATTACCTTCTTCAGCGCTGACATTCTAGGTAATTCCTCTTTTTTAGATCCTTGTTACATGCTGAGGTCACCACGGAAGTTTTCAGGCGCAATGTTTAAATTGGTATGCGCTGGTACTGATGCTGAAACACTAGTGGGTATTTTGTATTCCCGTCGCGGTTTCCTTGCGCTGCTGTCAAACCCGCTCCTCACAGTTGGTTTGGCTGGACTGCGCATGTCTAAACGGCTTGTCAAAGTACCGGCAGGGAGCCTGTATTGCGCATGCGTCATTCACATAAGGTCCCATCATCAAGCTTGACTTTAAAAAGGGTCTTCCGAGCTGGATGATTTAATTAACTATATAGTTAGCTAGATAAGATCTTCTGTTCATTGGTTTAGACATGCAAAATATATTACGGAAATTTATAAATTGAACAGAAACGTTAGTTGGCTAACGGCCTGGAACGAATGCATACTGACACTGAAGACAGGCTAGCCAGTTAGCCTGACACATTACAGTAAGGTAGTTTATTATGGGAAATAAATGCAACAGATCCTGTGGCTAGCCACTATCACGTAAATACAATATGGCAAACAGAAAACAAGGTAAGAAACTAATGCAATCCAGGATACAGACTTTTAGTCAGCTGACAATCGACTGTCTTGTAGCGGTAACAGCTAACGTCAGTTGTAACAGCTCCCAGTAACTAGCTGTTTATCGCTAGCTTCCTATATAATTAATAGGCTACAACATACTAGCATTTAAATGTGTTTTAACAGTGACTATAACATTGTTCATCAAACGACGTTAACAGTGTTACTTGTCAAGCTCTAAAACTTACTGGCGACAGTTTCGGCTGTTTGCTAAGATAGCATGCTACTTCGCTATTGTAACTGGCTAGCTAATGTAAAATAATAAATTAGCCATTATGCTACTTGTTAAATTTAACTCCATGAACTGTTATAATTATCCCTGGGTGCGGGGTAGAATTTAAAATTTCACTTCTTGTATTTGACATTAATTGTCGAATGTTCAGCTATGTTGCTAACGGTTATGCATTAGCTTGCTATCCTAGATAATTTTAAGAAATAACTGATATAATGTGAAGCCAGTAAGTTCATTTAGTTTTCACCTGGTGAGGAAACCCATATTAATAAAGTTGAACTCGCAATTTACTTCAACTTTTCATGTCGTGTACTTGCCTGAGGTATCAGCACCCTGAATTAGGGACCTGAACTTGTCCACCTCACTTGACCCGTGGTCTTCTTCTGTTGAGGACATTGATATCATGGTGGTTGAATGAGGTTCCATGAACCCCTAATTAGTGGAGCTGTAACGGTAACAAGCTGTCAATCACTGATTTGATTGATGTCAATTACTGAAATCAAAACAACTTAACCCAGGGTTTCAAACTCCAGTCCTGGAGGGCCACAGTGGTAGCTGGTTTTTGTGTGTTTAAGCATTTAATTGATTAATTGAAATCACTGGTTGGCTAAAGAGTCCACACAGCTGGTTTCCGAGGCCTAAAATGGCTGCCAATCGAAAGAAAAGAACAAAAATCCACAAACACTGCGGCCCTCCAGGACTGGAGTTTGACACCCCTGACTTAAATCATTACCCCAAACGTTGCCCTGGGTATCATCACCTCTCCACAGAAAAACATAATGAATGGTTTATCTCAGAGCCAAAGATGAAGATGAACACATAATGAATGATAATATTCATGTGGTAGATTTTTTGGGCATTGTTGCCAGCAACATGCTATGAGGTGTGGTGGTGGGCAATTGGAGTACCAAGTAATGCATAAATCTGGACTTGAGAGTGTGTTTCTAGCACAAAAGTGAGACAATATAGCTCAAAAGCATTGTGTCTGGAAAACACATAGCCTACAAAGACCACAAACAACAACTGTCAAATTGATTTTTATAGTAAATTAAAAAAAAAGTGCCTTGTTTAAGTTAAATGACCATTCTTTGTCTTCAAAATGTTTTGGCAGAGATTAATGTCCAGTTTTTGTCCTTGCAAATGAAATTTATAACAAATAAAAATGCATTGTTTCGATATAGTCTGCATCATAAAATTGTTGAATTTGGGCAATGTCTATGAATATGTTTTCAATAAAGACACTCACTGCAGTCTAGTATATTGTTGTATTTTTAAATATATTGTGAAGATAATTGTGAGAGCCTATTTACAGTAGTGTATGCTGTTATGGAATGAAGATGAATTGATTTATACATTATCATTTGTTGTAAGGTAATTGTTGACTGTCTTTTATTTCATAGCCTAGTAGGCTAAAAACAATTTTATGCATAATTAACTGTGCTGTTACATCATAAACCAATGGTAAATAATTTCAGTGGTTACAAATGTAAGTGTGCTTTTTTTCTTCTGAAATTAATAAACAGGTTAGCCTCTAACTTATCTGAAAAAGGCCTGATAACCAAGTAAAGTAACAATGAAGACACAGCACAAAATATACTATACAATAACATAATATAATGTACCAAAATATTTGTTATAATATTGTTGGAGGTTGGCAGCTAGTTGTGTTTATGTTGCTTCATTTTTCTAATTATCCACTGCCTGTGTTTTGTTTTGTTTTTTGTTTTGTTTTTTTTCATATTTTACACATGATAAAATTGTGTCAAAGAATTTTCATTTAATTCAAAAATTAAATTGCAATGTAAATTTGCAAATAATTTGCCTTAAGCAACAGAACCTAACATACCATTAAATCTAAGTAATTGGTGAGTAATACTTAAAAATATATATATATCTCCTCTGAGAATATTTGCATTTCAACATGCAAAAATATGGCTGCAGTAAACCGATGAACAGCAGTCACCATTTTGACATAATTTTTTGGAACATGGTATTCAATTTCACAGCCACAAGAAAATTCCTAAAACTGATACCCAGGCAGTCAAATGTAATGTTACCTTCGAAAGGTGCATGTGAATACCCCATCCATTCAGACACTGGGTCATGCAGTTCATTTACTGTCACCGCACAGTGGTTACAGACTTACTTTGCCAATTCATAAAACGTCAAATTTTTGCTAGCTAACTAGTTGTATAGCATCAGTGTTTTATGAATAATATGTTATGAATATAAAAATATGTACATTAGCAATTACATATGAATAATTGTCAAATATTGTTTTGTGTTTGTACCAACATGGTCTGTTTAATACTTAAAAGTATGACATTTTTCAGTATTTCAGGAGAAACTTATGAAAAGACTGTACCAGTCACCTGCTGAAACAGCGAAACCACAGACCTCAGTCCCGAGCCCGGGACCCCTCCCTCAACAGCCCGGTGCCAAAGTGAAAACCAGTAGCGACGTAGTAACAGGTAAAAATGCATCTCTTACTCTTAATTGGAATGTATATAACATTGAAGTGGATGATCGTGACGCACTGTTTTGCCCCACAAATTTTCCTCTGGACAAATTAATGGGTTCTTTGTCATTAAACAATTTCTGTACAATGAAATGTTATAATGGTATGGTATTACTCATGAGATTCTTAACTCTGCAGTGATGGAGACAACATACTGATTAATGTTTTAGTGGGGAATGTAATAATCTTATTGTTTTTATTTGTTTCTTTTTTTCCCCTTCTTTGTCTGTCTTCTTGTAGCAAGCTTCAAACACAGTGCAGTAAGCAAAGTCAGAATCCGTTTGGTTTAATCTTTGAAGCTGCATCTTTTTTTAAAGATGCACTGCAGTAAACGGGATACAGTCACGCATAGGAAACGTCTCTGTGTTCCAAGAATTCAGGCCAATTTAACAGCCAAGAGGCTGAAAAGAGATACTTGTATCTCTGAATTTGACGTTTTCAGCATTGGAGTCTCTTTCCAAATTTCTTGGCAGCTCAATAATCATGCCTTACAGGAGTGACTTCCTCTGCCCTTGGGTCTCGTAAACCATTCTTCCTTTTTTTTTTTTTAAGGCATACACAACCTATATTTTCAGGGGCAGACTGTAGTATAGCTGCTACGGTACATGACTGGGACCCCTGAGGCTGTTGGTTCAAACCCCAGTCTGGCCACAGCAAGAACACCATCGCTGTTGGGCCCTTGAGCAAGGCTATTAACCCCACATTGCTCCCAGGGGGATTGGCCCTTGTTTAGCCAAATAAACTAAGTCGCTTTGGATTAAAGCATCAGCTAAATGACTGTAATGTAGATTTTCAAATTCCCAATTGTGATGGCTTTGATTTCTCTAAAATTCATGCACTTGACCTGCACGTCACATATTTTTTCCACAGGAGATAAAGGGAAGCCGCCGCACAGAAGATTGTATACCGTGCTTCCACCTCCCGATGGCTACAGAGCAGAGGAGCCTGCCACACTATCTGAGCCAGGAGACATAAATACCGAAGGAGGCCCAGCTGGTAAGAATGTTACAATCTTACATTTATGGTCTGACTTTAGCGGTTAGTGCTACAGCATGAAGCACCAGATTTATTCGAAAACCTTCCATCCCGGGCTCTTCAGGGTCTAACTGCAACGCTTGAAATTCAGTGCCGCAATTATTATCCGTGGGTTTAGAGAGAGTTCAGGAAGAAGCTGTTCCGCAGATTGTTGTCCTTAGTAACAATGTTTCAGACGTCAGTGCACAGCCCCTCAGGATACCGGAGCACACCTGTCATTGCCTGGCAGCCAAACGAGTACAGGATCAAGCAATTTATATCTGACATCATATATACTTATTCTGGCCAAACAGTTCATAAATATTTTGGAGTTTTATGTGTTTGGCTTAAAGTGATTCCAAGCCCATATGGGCTAATAAGATGCTAAACTCAATATGGCATATATTGCTGTTGACAGTAGCCTTGTAGGTACAGGTGTTGCTGTACCTGCTTGACTTGGTAGAGCACAATTCAAATACAGAATGTACCATATATGCTGGAATGTTTTATTCTTATTCAGGTGCTGTTAACAGAAAAAGCAAGTTGGTTCTGGAGAGTTCAGCTCGACAAATAGGAGCAGTGGTGTGGAACTAGACTCTTTTCCATGGGTCAATAGAGATGGAAATAGCATTCCTAATGGATTGCAGTTTAAGCAATTCTCTTGCTGTAAACAGGTTATTGTAACATCAACAGGTGGTTTCTAGTCAGTGCACCACAGGCTTCCAGTAAGAGCTGTTCTTGCATTTGGAATATTATTCCATTCCAAAATGTATTTCCAGCTACAGCCCTGAGTTCGCAAGGTTTGAAACACAGTAGACACTTTTGTTGTGTCCTTCAGATAATTTAAGATTTACTTGAGTTTAATCAGACAATGGTATTTTAAATTCCGTAGAGTCTTGATTCAAAGAATAAAGGCGCATGTCCTGTGTACCTACTGGAGTATGCACGGTACACATGTATATTATTACGTAATCTGCAGCCTTACCACTCCATTTTTAATTAGCACTCAAAGTGAGGAATAGAAATTCATTAATGTTTAATCTTTCCAAAGTCTCCAGACGGAAAAAAATATGGCAGTACACATGCTGCAGCGATGGATGTTTCGCACTGAGAAGCTGCTTGAGTCTTAAACGGATCAGGGCTCCGATCCACTGTGGAGGAGGTCCAGGTGATTTACTATGAAGAAGTACCTTCTGATCTGGGATACTGAGGAGCTTTTGATTGATTGTTATGTGCTTTTGATTCAAGTACATCCAGCGCATACATGTGTAGCGGTGTGTTGCTGCGCTCTGCTAAGCTCAGCCCTGCTCTGCTCCACTCTGCATTGTGCTGTAATGAAAATCAGTTCTCTGAGATTTCTTTGGCGGCTGCGGTTTACTGTTCGCACAAGCAGCCGCAGTGCCGGTCCTGATACGGTCAGGTGACTGTCAGAACTCTTGCAGTTACGGCGATGCGGGAAACGGCATGGATATGCTGGGATTGCATAAGAAGACTAGGGGCATTTTATATTAAAAGTACGGGATACAAACAGGCTCTCGCAGCTACAGTAATATGGGAATCACTGAGCAACGCTGATACTTAGCAACAGATTGTGATAGAAATCAAATTTATTTGAAGGATAGCCCCTTGATGATTATGATATCACCGGAGAGAGTTTGGGGCCTCTACCCAAGTCTGCATAGGGCAGCACAGCATAAAGGAAGGTGGATGAATAGAGTCATGGCCAGTGGAATTAGCATAGTCTCCACTATGGCACATAACAGGCGGCATATGGCCCATACACAGTGTTAAGCTATGCTCATTTAAATGAATGGCCAAGCTAATTCATCACTATATGTATATTTAAATGAAAATACCTGCCATGAATCAATGTGGCAATGCCTGGAAATGTGCGACATTCATTTAAAAAATCGTATTGGACAAAAAGGCACACAATGGGAAAAGTAAGAATTTCTTTTTTAAAATACTGCTGTACAGGGAAATTTGTAACAGTCTTCACCTCAAATGAGTAATCAAGCCCATATTAAAATCATTCCACTCTAGTACGAATGAATCCTACAAGAACACAGTAGGTCCTCTGTGGAAGAAGTCTTCACTCGGTCCATCACAGCACTGTAGTGAAAAGGATATGGCATCATGACAGGTGTGTTTTTGTGAATCCACCTCGGAAATACATGATTGTTTAACTAAAAAAAATTTTTTTGTTTCTAATTATTTATATTATAAATGTTTTGTGGTGGCATTTTACCCTTGAATTCCACAGTAGAGACCAGACCACATCAGCCAAGTCAAATAACAGTGATTGATTTTTGGAAACAGTTGGATCCATGTCTTTTAATTGTGAGAATAGCAACAGATAGAAGATAGATGAGGTGTGATTCTGTGATTGTTAAATACTCTTTTTTTTTCTTGCTGCCTTCTGTTTAACCAGGGAGTGAGATAGAGGTTCTTACGATATAGCCCAAGGGCCAGCATTTTCATAAAGATTGTATTATAAAACCAAGAGGATCATAAGAGTAAATTCCCAAGTATTTCTCTTGCGAGTATTTTGTTGGTAGATATTTTCAGTTTTAAGATTTAAAGGCTTTTAATGCTCATTTTAACATAGAAATCGTGAACTCTTGTCTGAGATAAGTGTGTACTCTGGCACACTGTGTGTGTAAAATTTATAACCCTGACACACCATGGGTGCCGTCTGTATTAGGTGTCATTACAGACCGAACATTTTGTCATTTTCATTCATTTATAGTTTGTGTGACTTATGACACATTATGAGGGTGGTAGTACACTGGTAGTTTTTGTCAATTAGTTTAATAGCGTAAATGTTTTATAATGTTGTTGGTTCCTACGCCATACTTCAGTCTGCTGAGCACTTCACCAAGAGTGATCTGTCTATGTTTTATGGTGGTTTCAAAAGTAGAAGGATCATCCATCTACCCCAAGAGGGAACAAACTCTGTAGGCTCTGTCTTAAAACTGAAAACCAGCCCCCAGATACCCCCCACCTCCCACCTCCCCGCTGAGTCCCAGGCCCCAAGCCAGGCCTAGCCATTAGTCATGACTGACCCACTGCCATAAAGAGCCTGGCTATCCGTCTCTTATCTCTGGGCTGCCTCTCGGCCACCAGGGAAGGGCAGTACCCGAGCCGTCTGCAAGGTCGTGCAAGGGGACGCGTCCAGAAACGGGAACCAGAACCCGCCAGTTACAATACAGTTGCTTTGCATTATATCACCAAAGAAAATTGGAAATGTGACCGGTGTGCCGAGCATTTTCTACTATAGGTTTCGATGTATAAGCTGAACCTGTATGTTTTCAATTCAGTCATGGTTGTTTTTTTGGCTCATGGACAAATGACTGGGACAAGATAGGGATAATGATAACACATTTTGTGCACTGTGGTTATTCTTTCCATTAGATAAAATGGTGAGCATAAATGGCTCTCTTTACATCGTAGTCTAATTAATAATCACAGTCAGATAAGTGTCTAATAATTATTTTAAATAGTCCAACCCTTTAGACACCAGCGGAACTCCTGCAGATAACTGACAATTTTCAAGAGAGATCTTGTGCAATTGTACATTTTGGCAATTAACAGGCTTCTTAGAAAACTCTATGCAATTTGCAGGAGCATTTGTCATCTAAAGAAAAGAGTTTAACCCAGTTCAGCGATCAATATTCGAGGTAATGAACGGATGCATAGAAGTATGTCACTCAATCTGTCTGCTTTGATATTTTGAAGCCATATTTTCACCAATACGTAAAAAATTGTCATTGCTTTGCTTTCAGCAGACAGAGTGAGTTATTTCGCCCATGGAATTCATTAAGGGAAGCATAATCTTGGATATCTATTTCTGATTTAATTATACTTGTTTTGTGTTTTAGATGACATCCAAGGCAAGGATGGCGACGGAGGGCAACGGAGGAGGCGGAGGAGAAAGAGGAGGCTCCACAGAGCAGCAGGAGGAGAAGGCAAGGAAGAGGAGGGAGGAATGGGCAGAGCCACAGAGGGCGTGCCTGACGCGGCCGGGTCAGCTGACCACGCCGCGACTGCCAAGAACAAGAGGAGGAAAGAGAAGAAGAGGAGGCGCAAGGAGCGGCTCCTGGCTTTGGGACTGAAGCCCAGCGCTGCCGCAGTGGAGTTCACGTACCAGCCAGGAGGAGGAGGAGGAGGAGAGCAGGCAGAAGAGCTTGGCAGAGCTGCTGGACTTCCTCCAGACCACCCAGCAGATATACCTCTCAGATAGTGAGTAACCTGCACAGCTGCATCTTTTCCCTTAGGGAAGCTGGAATGGAAACAGCCTCCCTCACACAGGGTAGTCTGAACCCCTCGAGGTATTTCCAGCAGCAGGTTTAGTGCACCGAGCACATTCCACCAGCAGGTGGCCCTCTCCACTCCGCAGCTCAATATGAACCTGGCCTTTCAGTTTGAGAAATTGGATTGAACTGCAGAGGTTCGGGTTATTGATTTTTCTGAAGCAGTTAGCTGTCGAATCCCAGCGGGTTTAGACTGCTGTTAATGGTTTATGTACGGGGGGGTAGTGCCACCTCACAAGTTCAGAATCTAAACCGACTCACCGCCCCGGCCCCCCTCCTTGTGTCCGTATCCCCCAAACATCAGAGGAAGGTCGAAGGTATGAGACACAATTTGCATAATTCAGCAAGCAAGGTTGGAGTGAACAGTAGGCAGTATGGTACCGTCTTTGCCAAAAGTAATTCTCCAGAAATTGTGAAATGTTTTGGAAATAAGTGTAGCATCCATGTCCATTCCTCATACTTAAGTAATGCCAACACAGCAGTTGTTCATATACTAGTGCCACTCTTTACTTGTTGTGTTATGATGGTGTGGCCTAGGAGCGATTGAGTGATCCATTTTATTCACTCTACCTGAAAACGTGTTTTCTATAAAAATGAAGAGGTTGTCGTTAGCATTAGTCATGGTCACAACAGTAGCAGCTGCTGAAGTGTTTTGTCTGAAAACGTCTCCTAGTAGCGCTGGAACACACCCCTTTCGTTAGTCCTGCATGAAGCTGTTAATGTCCGTCACCCCCCACCCCCGCCCGCCCCCACCCTCTGCCTAACCCGAGGCTCATGTTCAGCAGGGAAGCGTCCGGCTCCGGATCCAGCGATGCAGGGCCTGCTAGCTCGCCTCGAGGCCGGGACAGCGCCCCCTGCAGTCCTGGCCCAGCTGCAGGGTCTGAAGGCTGTGGTGCTGCTCCAGGACGGGGACCGCCTGACGAGTGCTCTGGAGGAGTTCCAGCGAGGCTCCTCCATGCCTTCTGGTGCGTCATCCCTTCATTAGTCTGAAACGCTCTGGCTTTTGTTCCCCCTGTCTTTGTGCTCTGGCGGGCCCTGCGTCTGGGGCTGCCAGCAGGGCCGGCTGTGGGCAGGCTGCCACCGAGGAAATGCTCTGCCCAGGTAATGGGCCAGCGCTCAACAGGTGTGTGTGTGTGTGTGTGTGTGTGTGTGTGTGAGTGTGAGAGGGTGTGTGCGCGAGAGGGAGTGTTCGTGTGTGTGCACAAACAGTGTTTGTGAACAAGGATGAGAAATAGTGTGCATGCGTGTGAGAGAGAGAAAGAGAGTGTGACTGATTGAGATATTTTGCACAGGAGTGTGTGTCTGCATGCACGTGTGAATGAGTGTGAATTCGGGCTGCAACTAACAACTATTTTCATTATTGATTAATCTGCCAAGTATTTTCTTGATTAATCAATTAATTGTTTGGCATATAAAACATCAGAAAACAGTGAAAAATGCCCGTTACAGTTTCCTAGAGCACAAGGTGACATCATTAAATGTTTTGTTTTGTCTGACCAACAGTCCAGAACACCAAAATATTCAATTTACTGTAATGTAAGACCAAGAAAAGCAGCAAATTTTCACATTTGACAACACGAAACCAACACATTTTTGCTTCGGTTATCATTCGATTATCAAAATAGTCAGTGATTAATTCTTTAATCAACTAATCGATTAATCGACTAATCATTGCAGCTTTTGTGTGAATGAGAGAGATTTTGTGTGTGTGTGTGCTTGCTGACCCTCATTTACCCAGACTTGTCAGCTGAGATCTCAGTTATCATTAGCAGTAACAGTGTGAGGAATAGCAGTGGGTAGACTGCACTACACGTCTGTGCATGTGTGTGCACACGTGGAGCTGCCTGGCCTCTGCTGGACCAGCGGAGACAGCCTGTGCGTACGCTGCTTCCGTTTTTGGTCCGAAGGTTCGAGAAAATTCAGGTCATGATGCAGGCAGCCTCTCAGGACCGCTGTCTCCAAGACAACACAGAGGATTGCACATAGGATCTCAGCAGATTACCTCCCGCTTTAGCCCTGAGTTATTCCTGCACATCTTCTGCGTCTGAAGCCCTGTAACAGAGCCATGAGTCTTCATGAACATATCCGAAACGGTTTCCATTTACCAACATCAGCAAAATGGCTACATAAGGGAAGATTAGACTTGAATTCTGCAAGCTAACATTTCATTTTACTCCACAGTGTGCTGTATATTACGTTACATTACATTATAGGCATTTAGCAGACGCTCTTACCCAGAGCGACTTGCAACATGAAGTGCATTTCTTTCGGGACGAGGGTGTTAAAGTGCCAGAGGGTGTTAAACGTCTCAAGTGCCAGTAGGGTTAGCGTGGACTAAACCCCGTGGGTGACCTGTTGAAGAAAAAAAAATGCTGTAGGGGTCATTTCGTTCACGCTCAGCCGGCGCGTTTTGAGGGTAGGACAGACCAACTGAAAATCTTCCTTGTCACAACGCCGCTGCCCTGCGGGCCAGCCAGTCGCATTTACATGGTTACCGCGCAGCCGCGGCGTTGGGCTGCAGAGCGAGAAACGGCTGTCAGGTAGACGTGTTCCTAGGATGGGCCTACCAGAACATACAGGCCATCGGAAAGGGGGAGAACAGGGAATTTTAAAAACAACGAGTGTGTAGAACGCTTCTGTCCATCTACAGCCGCTTCGGCCTGTCGCCGTGTTGCAGGTCCTCGTCACACCTCAGTGGACTCCCTTGCACAGGCTAAGAGGCAGAATCAATATGCCAAACACAGCGCTGCATTTCAATTACCCACATTCCTCTCCTTAGACAAGCCTCGTCATCCTGCCTCTCTTTCTCATTGTTCAACGAATTCAATTCGTTTTTTATGTCAACCTTTAATGTTTTCTTTTTTTGTTAACTTTATGTAATCAATAGGTTTGCATGAGGTGATAAGTCATTTACAATGACATCTCAGTTTGGAATGGAAATGGTTTGAAGGCTGTAAATTCTGTATTCAGTCAGATTCTTGGGAGTAATTAGGGTGGGGGGGTTGGATTTGGAAAGGCCAAATAGGTGAAGTTTTGCCAGAACTACCTGTCTGTCTTATGACCAGCCCTGAATCGCTGTCCGCACTTACCTGGCGTCTCAGTTTTAAAAGCTCAAACATGGGCAGCCTCTTGCAGAACAGTGTCCCCATCACTAAACATTGGTTAACACTCACACTAAGGGGTAGGGCTTGTGACAGTAGCTCTGAGGTGGAATCTGTTCTGTATCGTAGGTCCCTGCTTTGCTAGAGGGCTACAGTATGGCATGGTGGTCAGACATGAATGGCACACGTGGAACAGTTACTGTGGACTCCCTTATGAAAGTAACTTCCGTCTCTTGTTTCCACAGTTGAAACCTCTTCTATCTGCTCCCTATTTAACTACTGGCTGACAGACATCCTTCCCATGCGGACGAATAAGACGCCAGGCGGGCAAACCACTGCGACGGCAGTCTCTTAACCACCCATGCTTTTGGAGTGACATTTTATTTTTCAGAAAGAACATTTTGCCTTCTCTTTATTTTTTTACATTTATTTAAATCTCAGTTTGTGAAATTTCAACCGCCAGTCATGTTTACGATAAGCAGCAACGCCTGTTGATATTAAAATGTTGTTTTGGATAGTTTCGCCTCCCTCCCTTTGTCTCTCACATTAGCGTTCTAAAGTGCGCCCGAACTCATCAGAGAATTACAAACTCTCTGCAGTTAATCATCTCTGAACCCTGTGGGACTGACCTTGATGGCAGTCAGTGAAGACATCATTGTTTATCACTGCTTAATGTTGTTTTTCCAGAGCTAATGTCAAAGACCTAATTTTGTCTGGCTTTTCAGCGGGCCTTTTCATGATCTTATTTCTGAATGATAAACGCTAAAGTCTCTGTTCTAATCCCTCTCATTGACATCAAGACATCTAAATCCCATTAGCAGTTAGACTGCAGTCTTATCCCTTATCATTCTTCCCACCAAACAACCACCCTCTATACCCAGACACAAAGGGAACATGGAACATTGGCTTAGATTCAGTCAGTATTACTTTAACGTTAATTTTGATGCACAAATACTTTTTTTTTTTTTTTTTTACAGTTCGGTAAAGTCTGTTGAAGTGAGAGTCCATTTAGGTGTGTACTGGGCACTGCTGTGCTTGTATCCCCAGAAGACCCTCAGCGCCTTTCCAAAATACGAAGATAGTGATGGGAGAATAATGGTTTATGACATCACGTGGGGGTGGGGCTACCATATGCAACTGGTATCTGGGTAGAAGAAATCATGGAGTGGAAAGCAAAGTTTTTGATTGGTTCAGAGAACTTAATGACCTACATCTTATCGCAGCTCCACCCCTTACAGTGTTTAGGAAACGCCATTCTGTCATCGCTACTCAAGGGTGCTTAATACTTGTCACATGATCAAACATGCTCAATGAAATTGCATTAACTCCTCATTATCCTAAAGCTCAATGAAATTGCATTAACTCCCCATTATCCTACCCTATACCTGTCGAGAGAGAAAAACGCATTAGTAGATGGAGAAAGTTGAAGGATTGAAAGGAGGGAAGCATTACACTACAGGACAGTCAGAGCCAGTCATTAATCAGTCAACACCAGACCATGGCTGGATCAGTTTAACAGAGTCTCTATTCCATGAATTAGTGATAGAAATTCAGTCCAATGAGAATTAAGATATCCCCAACTAAAAGGCTCAGAGTTTTGATCCTTGGAAGAGATGAAATCTACCAAAATTTCACTGGGTAGATTATTCCATAGGAGAGGGGCCCAACAAAACAAACACGAAATTGCATTAGTTGCGACCAGGCCACTCCCACTGCCATGCCCACTTTTAGCCAATTGGCATGAACAGAAACACACACACACACTCGACATCCATGCCAAATTTCAGCCTCCTAGAGTGAAAACTGAAAAGGGTGGGGAGATTTTTGTGGACCGACCGACCAACCAATCAACAGTGAGCTATAGAGCTGCTGGTCGCAGCTGAAAAGGCTCAGACACCTATGTTTACTCACTCCTGGAATGATAAGACGCCCTACACTTTGAGAACAAAAAGTTAATGGAGGAATATAAGAGTGAAACGTTCAGACAGGGAGAGGCAAGTCCATTTATAGCCTTAACTGAGGAGAATTAAATCAGTGCAAAAAAAAAATCAATGCAAAATTAAATGGGTGGCCAACAGAGAGAAGCTAGTACTGGGGTACTTTGCACAAAGTATTTTCTTTTAGTTTGCATAGCAGCAGCTGCAGTTGAACCAGCTGGAAGGCCTTTAGGGGGACATTTTCACATCTTGACAAGGAGGTATTGCGATTGTCCAATCTAGATGTCACAAAAATGTCTGCAAAATTTTGTTATATGAATGAGTTATTTTTTATGTAAATGTGCACTTTTCAAAAAAAAAAAAAAGTCCTGTCATTATAACAAGGTAATAATTCAAGTTTTCAATACTGGATCCTATCTAAGAAAAAAAAAATCAAGGCAAGGTTATTCTTATGATTTGTTTTCCAGAAATCATATTTGGCGGATAAACATATTTTAAACAGTTGAGCCTTGAATTTGATGCAGATACAGCACGATAGCAGGCCAAATAAATACCAAAATGCATTCTCCTTCCCCTCTGTTGTGCATTCGTCTACGATATCACAGCGTCCCAAAAGGCTGTTAATGTGTGTTTTCAAGTGTTTGCATGGGAGAAGGAGATGATATTAAATCGCAGGAAGAGTATCACAGATGAAGGCGAGGGATAAGAGAGCCGCGGGTAGACTCTGTTTACGGTAATTGAGCTTTTATATCGGCGCTCGCTGTGCCTGCGGAGAGCTCCAGTCGTAACCCTGTTAATGCCTCCGGGATCTTTCATTTGTTTGACACAGCGGTACTGAAGGCCTTAAACTACCGAGAAGAACAAGAGATCTTTGCCCTTTCAGTGCGTCATATTTTTTCATACTACATCGTCATGCTCAATACATTCAGTTATTTACATGGGACAGACAAAATGATGAAAACATTAAGCTGAATATGAATATTTAATTATTAAGTACAGACGGTCCCCAAGCTACGTTGGTCAGACTTAACGATCTTTTGACTTAACGATGGTGTGATAGCGTCACTTTCAGTACAGTAGTCAATAAATTACATGAGATATTCAACACTTTGTTATAAAATAGGCTTTGTGTTATTGATTTTGCCCGACTGTAGGCTAATGTAAGTGTTCTAAGCACATTTAAGGTAGGCTAGGCGAGGCTATGATGTTCGGTAGGTTATTTAATGCATTTTCGACTTAAGATATTTTCCACTGACGATGGGTTTATCGGAATGTAACCCCATTGGAAGTCGGGAACCATCTGTATTTGGGTCATCTTTTGCCTATGGGATGACTTCTGTCCCTCTTGGAATGCTGTCATGCAGGTTTTGGACTGTTTCTGGGGGTGTATTGAACCACTTTTAGAGAAAGACTGCCCCCAGTTCTTTGAAGAAGGTAGTCACCTACTTTGAACCATAAAGGGTCAATGATATTTAGATATGATAATTGGAGAGGCTAAGGAATGTGCTAGACTTCATCTTGTCATTCATGAAACTCTTCTTGACTCAACGGTGTGTATGGGCGTATTATCGTTTTGGAATATAGGAGGATCTTGAGGAAATAATTTTTGTTTCACTGGGTGAATCCCCCCCAATTTTTAGCACGCCCGAAGCTAAACATTCATTCATCACAATAAAAAAAAATTACAGGAATCCTACATTTTAAAAAACCAACATCTTTGCAGAAGATTTTCTAGGGTGTGGTCGGCACTCAGTTCAAAACAAACAATGGGTTGTGTGGCTGTGAGCAGGTGATCTCTAATGATCTGTTGGCCTCTACATTTTCTTGACTAAGCACAAAAAAATCTCTCCAAAGTCTTGAGTGCTATGCCAAAAGCTTAGTGGCCTATTTTTCGGCTGATAAATAAGGTTCAGGGAAGGGTCACTGCCTGTTCCTTTAGTGGACTAGACCCTGGCCCCCAGGAGACGAATCTAAAAATCGCAAAATGCAGAAAATCTCCAAACTATCAGGGGAGGGGTCATCTGCTTGAGTAGGGACTGGATGGCAAACAGTTATTTTTAAACTCCGGAGACCGTGCTCTGCTCACAAAGGCAAGGACCTTGTGCATCTGCAAATGTGCGTTTAAATGCATACACACTTAGACCCCTACTTGCGAAGACTCGACTTACAGAAATCCTCAGATACGGGAAAAATAATAATTCAGGGGTTAAAAAAAAAACAATTTACAGATTCAAACCACATGCCAAGTATGTGGTACGCAACAGATGTGAACTGTAAAATTTAAACTAACCTCTCAAATTAGAGAAAAATTTAAAGAGCATGTTTTTCCTATACAGTACTGTACAGTATATATAAATATATCACAGTCTTTCAATTCCTGCTTGTTTAAATTAAACGTACGCACATGAAAATAGGAGCTACTGGGACTGATAGTCGTTTGAGGGGAGGGGTTCATCTTGGTGAATGATATAAGGAGAAATGACGGACTTTAAAAAAAAAACAACTTGTAAAACACATTCAGGAATGAATTATTTTTATAAGTTGGGAACTGTCTGTAGTGGGTTCCATACATAGACAGTGAGCTTCACATCAGAGAAACTAAAACAATGGCATGTATCACTCTGTCAGTGGATGCATGTGTGCATCCTTGTTATGTCTGTATAACCGTCAATTTATTTGTTCCCAGAAACACTTGAAAGTGCCGTCATACATCCAACAATGTTGCAACAACGAATGAGACATCTTTTACCAGTCAGACACAGAACCTGTCTTTCCCAATGTGCTGAGCACAGAGGACCATTGATTTGTTTGTTTGCCTGTTTATTTCTATTTCTGGCGCCGAGACTGTCTGCCACCTGTTGGAAGTTTCCAGCCTAGTTTACGGTAAGGTGTCCAAACATTGTGACGGTCGCTGACCTCTTTGCGCGGATCAGTAGGCCCGTCGCCAGGGACCCGGCGTCCAGAGTGCGCTAAGCTCAGGGCATTCATAGCCACGTGGCGTCATAGTTGACGTGATTAAGGGAGGATTCATAAGACTCCTGCAGGGTATGCTCCAGCTCAAAGGCACTTCAGTGGGGTCATACCTGAGGTACAGCCGTCTTAGCGCCACGACAGCGAGCAGGAACCAGGGGAGGAAGAGCTTAGAGGACCAGTCCTTCTAGTAACTTACCCCAGCTCACACACAAAAAAAAAATCCTCTTCTGGAAGCTGTGAAGATGTTGTCCCGGCTACCGAAACTGACTCCGGGGTATATCCGATACCTGCAGGTAAGCGTGCCCCCGTAGAGAGTCATTATAGCCTCTTTATATTATAGCCATTTATGATTTTTTTTTTTACATGTATCATTTTAACATACCAGACTTTATTTTCAAGTTAACATTCCGTAATGCCATGACAAATATTAAAGGTGTTGAGCAACACTCTGAACTACAACAGTAGTCATTATAAATGATTGATTATGACATTATCCAATGAGAATAGTCAACATGGATACACCCAAGTAAATGTGCTTTCCAGTAGACCAGAGCTGCTTGAATCTTGATATAAGAATTCATGTATTACATTCACAATTGCTCATTCTAATGTGTGGAATTAGTCGCTGATTTAAAAATATTCCTTTTATTAAGATGGTGTTCTAAAAATCTTAAAACTGATTTAAAGTCTGAATAATTCATGCATTAATTTAAAATGGATTGTTTTGGCACTTCTCTTCAGTTTTGCTGAAGCATTCTAAGACAACCTGAATACCTAAACCACTGGAGCAAACCTTTTATTAAACTTGAAAACATAAGTCAGTGTGTACTTCTTCTGCTTTAACTTTCGGCAAATTTAATCACTAGCGCCCTCTGCTGTACATTGCTGACCCAACAGGTTTCATGAAACTGATAAGGTCATCTGCAAAGTTTATAACAGAATTTTTTTCATTTTTTCCATATTTATAATGTTTTAACCTGAAAGAAGTATATTCATACTATTTTTTATTTGAGAACATGATCAACATGTACACTAAATATGTACTCGCTGTGAAGCAGGGTGAAGAATCTCGAAACAAAAAGCTATGCAAATATAAGTCTCTGCACTGAATGTCCATGACCTTCAATGCAACCTTTAGCCGTATCTTTTCAAACTTTTTATCTTGTCCAAAAGATAACAGAAAGAAGTTTCACATTGCTTGGTGCAAGTCATTTGTTGATTTGTACATTCGAAGGAAAAGGGGTGTATAGAGTGGAACAGCTTATGATTCTGCAGTGCAATTTCGTTAAAAGTGTTTCTCATTTTTATTTCCGCTGCATTGTTGTCTGGGGGCCTTTTTGATGAAATTGCTCTTCTTGTGAAAAAAATATAAAGAGTGTAATTTAGCCAATGAGAAAAAAATTGTGATTTTATCGTCTGGAAGTCGGGTGTTTTTCAACAGCTTATTCTGTTTTTTTTTTCTCATTTCCTGGTAAGTTGAGAAAGCCTGTCCATAAGGGACTAATTTGAATGTCGGAGTTTTTAATGAAGTTTTTACCCCACACACATCTTTTGAACATGTTCTGAAATGGTGATTTCTTAGCTTAACAGTTAAGTTATCTTTTTATTTTGATCTCCTAATAATTCAATACACCACTTTTAAATAATGCTATCGTAAACATTTCCGGCACCAGATTCAGCACTGATAAAACTGTTGTGTAATTTCTCTTTGTTGCCCACAGCCACGCAGACAAAATGTTGCAAATAAGCAATCCATTTTGATCTTTTACATTAAAAATTCAGGTACTGCCATTCAGATTTTCGGCGAGTCGCCTCTCGCAGAAACAGCTTAATAATGAAATGATGTTTTTCAGTAAACGGAAAAGATAACTGTGTTACCACGAAAAGTGTTCATTTACATGGAGGCTCTCCACTGTGATGGCTTGCATCTAAAACTGACACTGGCAGTCCTGTTCAAACAATTATGGGCTTTTATTTTTATTATATTTTTATAAGGAGAAACTCCCATCACAAGCTGTCCATAAAGAGGAATGGCAGCTGTCCAGATTTGCCTCAAGGCACTGTTTGTTCCCAAGCCATGACACAGAGAAAATGTCTTGTGTTATTAAAACATTACTATAGTTTTCATGACTCGGGGATAAAATGTATCACATCAGAGTCAAGGTATACATATTAATACTTTTGTTGAGTTGAAGCTGGGTGTTTCCAATGTAACGTTACTTATGAATCCCAGAGAATAAGACGTTGATGAACTGTGTTGGTTTATTTTATCTCTTACAGACAGCCAGCGTGCAGAAGCCGGCGGATAGGATGGCGGACTTCGGCATGTCACGCCTGGCTGTACTGCTGGGGGTGTTGGGTGTTGTGGTTTCGGGGTACAGCTCACGGCAGCTCACCCTTCACCACAAGCCCTCCGCCCGCATCCTGCAGTGGGGGAGACCGTTGCCGGGCACGACCGGAGGGAGAGAGGATCCCCAAAACCAAGCCCGGCGGTGCAGAGGCGCGATACATCGCGACGCCATAGTCTGATCTACGACTCCTCCTCTCGTCTGGACCTCGGTTACAGATACGTCCCATTGGGTGGAATGAACAATGCCGGGATCTGACAGCGTCCTGTGTCTAAACCATGCGTCCATGCCCTGTCCCTGGTCACACCTACGACCAAAACTTTAAGGGGAAAATTTCACAGAAGACCACCGCAAAGGAATTTCCCAATATGACAATGTACAGGCTATCAGTTTGATTACGCCATTTGAGTATGAACTTCATCCCTTTCCAAAGTACATTACAGTCATTTAGCTGATGCTTTTATCCACAGTGACTTATGGTTGATTATGCCAGCCAAGGGCCAGTCCCCCCTGGGAGCAAGGTGGGGTTAAGGGCCTTGCTCAAGGGCCCAACAGCAATTTGGTTTTTGCTGTGGCTCGACTGGGGCTTGAACCACCAACCTTAGGGGTCCCAGTCATGTACTGTAGCTACTCGACTACAGGCTGTCCTGTAAGTTAGCTTATTCGAAGTAAACTTCCAATAAGCATCGGAGGATAGCTTTTTCAGTTGACCCAGAAACTAATCTTCCGTCTAGTTTAGCATTCGCAGCGATGAGAAACGATGCTCTCCGCACTCCTGTGCCTTGCCCTGCCTCCTCTCGTCTTGCGTGGCGTCTTGGACAGCCCTGGCAGCGCAGATGGCTCTTGGCCCCGCTCCCTTGGGCAGATGGCCTCGGATAAAGCGCAGGGGGCAGCTCGCGCACGTCCAGCACCTTTCAAAACGATGCCGATGGATAACAGCTCGAGGTCCGCTCATTATGTTAGCGCCGCGCCCGCTGCCAGACTGCTGGCGGGGAGGAAATGACACTATTCCTAAGTGAACTGACAGGTTTTTTCATGGGCTAGCGGTTGACAGGTTATTTACCAAATGGTTATCACTTTCTGTTCACCTTGCCAACATTTTGGTCTTTTTTTTCATTTATTTTTGTTTTTGGCGTTTGTCCTCTGCCTGTTGACACATTTTATTTCAGATTAAACAAAGTTACTTCATTTCCATTAAATAAATGGACATATCAGCTGGCCCTAAGTACCACAGTGTACCCCAGTACATAAAGTTATATTCCTAAACTTTAACTCTGATATTGTATTGACTTTCATATAATGAAAATCTGTGTATGTACATGCATGTATACATAACACACAGACACGCATATCCCTCTCTCTCTCTGTCTACACACACGCACACACACACACACACACATATATATAGAGAGAGCAACAAGCCATTTTTAGGTGTCATTAAATGGTGTTGGCACAGAACGAGGAACAAAGATAATGACCTCATCGCCAAGCCAACTCTGCGTAAGCCTGATCAAATCCAATAGGCTTAAGACACATTTCCTCAATCTGGTTTTAAGCACAGCCAATTCTCCCTAAGAACATAAACCGAGACTTGATACTGTGAATCACCGAGGAAGACACCGAATATTTACATAGATGTAGGGCCATTGTGTTAACTGATCCGTTGAGAATAATGGCGGTTTCTGCTAATTCAAATACAGGAGTTGTCATGATACCGTGGCCCTGCTATTCTCTCTCATCGTTAATGCACCAGTACTATTTAACATTTCAATTTATCTAACATTTGTGTTTGCATCAAGGTGTTATACGGTTGCATGGTATATATTTTAATGCATTTATATATTTTTGTGTAACATATGTCCATGATTGTGCCACAGTGTGTGACTACGTAAAACCATAAGCTGCATCTAGGCTTCCTAAAATGCTATTTCTTTTCTAGTACCTCTAGATCTTCACACTTTGTTTTATACTGGCTTTATATATGTAGCTAGATTGGTGGAATATGATCATTAGGATATGTGGTTGCTATGTAGTCGATTCTTACACTTCCTGTTGTTATGAACCTTTTTGAATGAAAACCGTTTGATGTTGCGTTGATCCAAGCTGCAATGAAACAAAACGAGACCCCAAAAAGTGCAGATTTTGTTCACATTTAATTTCATGTTAAACCTTTCATGTTTAATGGTCATTTTTTGTCTGTCTTCATCTTCATATTGGAAATCTGTTGAAACCAAACATTTTGAGAGGCTCCTACAGTAAAAGTTATTGTCTCACCTGACACCTGATAACCAATTGTTTAATCAGCTTCAGGTGTTCAAAACAATTGATTGCCAACTGATTGTCAATAAAGGTAGGTCAGATGTGAACTGAAAGGACTGCTGTCATGCAGTTGACCTGCGGACACTGACCGCATTTACACCCAATTACTCAAAATAGCCTGACTGGCAGGACAGCCACACCAGAAGGGGGAGCTCATCATTTTGGAACTACATTACAGCGCACACACACACAAACAAATGGACATATATGGGCTTAGAGCTATGTGTATTTGGGCATACTGTGCAATGTAGCTTTATTTTTTAATTCTGCTGTGGTAATGTTCACATCTGCGATTAATCACTTGAACACTGATAATAATTTAAGGTCCAGTTAAATGACCATTTTAACGTAAACAGCAGGTCATGTCATGAAACCCACCTATTGTATTAATAATTACATACAATTCTTACCTGTATGAAAAATATTTTTTCTCTTGGTTTACAAACTCAACCCAGGACACACTAAATGCATAAATAATACAAACGGTGCACACACACACACACACACAAACATATATGGACATACATAGAGGTATGTGCTATGTGGTATGTGGGCATGGACATAAACATGCAACATGTGAATGTGAATACCTTACAACAGGTGTACTGTGACCCTCAGCCACCTCAAGGGAACACAATACTGGCACTCCATACCATTACGGATTTTATTTCGCACTGGATATTTTGATATTTTGATGAGTTTGATATTCCGAAAGCAAACATACTGATATGCACATTATATATTCATTTTTGGCAGCCTTACTAACTGCAGGAAATTAATATATACTGAATATATATATATCTGATAGTGTGACATTGAGGCCTGAACATTAAATACGAGTCAGTGACATAAACCATATTAGTTGTGCTCCATAAACCCTCATATTCTGTGAAACGTTGCCGTTTACTGTTCTGCAACTCATCATGCATTTTGTTAATGAACCTACAGTTCAGATTAATCGGTTATTCTCCTCTGCACAGAATGCTGACGTAAATACTAAGGTGATCCGTCTTGACATTTACTAGAGGGAAATTTCTTGGGCCGTTAATCCTCCTTTTAAAAAATGGAAACTGCTCCGCGAAAATATAAACCAAAGACGACTTATGGCCAGGAACCACTGCAAAAGCCCTTCAACCAGGACAAGTCTTTGCAGAAGTTTGTAATGAAAAGTTATGCTGTAAAGCAGCGCTCTTCAATTATATTCCTATTTCCCTATTTTCGTTTTCACCCGAATGTCCCAAACCTGTTCAGGCGCAAAAAAAATTAACTGTTTTAACTGGTCCTTAAGTGCTGAGCAAAAACAGTTTACGCTGTGTCTGTCCAGGGCTAGAACTGAAGACCACTCTTGATAGAGGGCATGCTACCCTACAGTTTCTGCCATTTCATAGCAAAGCTGTCTTATTTGAAACATTTGTCAGTGACCTTTCGTAGACGTCCAAATTTTTAAAAGAATACAGCGAAATGTTCATTTGCATAAATTTCATGGCTTTGAAGACAGCTGTGGCGCTGTTATGTTATATGCTTGTACATTATTAATTTAGCATAGAGAAGAGAGCACTGGCATGAATACGCTTTGTACAAACACACTGGTGCTTTGCATTGCAAAAAGGTGGCAACACCAAAAGTTGCAGCAACTGGGTTTGTTTTGTTGTGTTGTGGGTATAAACAGAGATGCTACGATACAGGTCGGCAACGTAATTTGACTTTACAAAGTTTAGAGTCCATGCCTCTATCTCCAAAATAAGGGAGCAAAATCCTCCACATTACTGTCAGAAAGGAAGATGAGTAAATGCTATGCGCAAGAGAGTGGTAAGGCCTACACTTAGTGTAGGTGTGTTTATGAATGAGAAACAAAGGAGGGAGGGTAAATTCCACAAGGTAATATGGAACCAAAAACATACAAAGACCACCCACCTATAGGATATCTCTCTCTGATATCCAGCCTCATCTTTTTAAATGCTCAATACAACTGCGGGTCTGACCATTTACATCATGGGGTGCATGACTCGGACCCCTGAGGTTGTTAGTTCAAGCCCCAGTCTAGCCACAGCAAGACCACCATTGCTGTTGGGCCCCTGAGCAAGGCCCTTAAACGTTCTCTTTTTCACGGTCATCTTCTATTTCTACCAACGTTTGTTTTCAGACCTAAGATCATTTCAAACAATAGCAACACCAAATTTCATCATTGTACTGCCTCACTTTTGCCTGTCATCTGCTTACCTCATGAGGAGACAATCCATCATTACAGATCAACTGCCTTCATTAGTAAACACCCTACTGGCACTGCAGTAGCATGCTCTGAGCAACTCACTGGCTCCTTTCTCCTACAGTTTCTGTAATGTTTTATAGTATCTGCAAAGAGTTACATGACAAATACCAGAACCTTCGGTCTCAGATTGCACAGATCCACCCTGTACACCTAATTTGAGGCTTTTTAGAGAATATCTGTCAGTTTTTTGCTTCCATTGTTTGAAATGCTGAAAAATACAAGAAACAACCTTAATCATAATTAAGGAATTGTTATGAAACTTTTGAAAATCCTGATATAACTACCCCCAAAACCTGCCATCCATGTTATTGCAGTCTGTTGTAGCATGATGACCTGAAACTCATGGTCATGAATTGCATTAAATATAAGCTGAAATACTTGTGTTTAATCAAATATAAGCTTTATAATTCCAGCTAAACCACAAGCATCTCAAATCAAAAAAAGATGTTGTCATAATTTTTCTACTTGACCTCAGAATCCGTTTTTTGACTATAAAACTAACAGACTTGCTCACAGGGGCAAGTCACTCTTCATGTGAGCTCAGGATGGAAGTGGGCCTGTACACTAATGATTAACTACATGATTCTAGCTTACTCATGTTTGAAGAAATTGAAAGTGCTACAACTTCCCCATGTTACAATCATTCCCAGTCTCTCTGCTTTATGTGAGTTTTTAACAAGAAAATGTTTGGCGGGCTTTTATTCCAAAACACAAAAATAATTGAGAAATAAAACTAGAGCCTGTTTGGTGAACACCCTGACTTGACAGATTGCATCTACCATTGTGATTTAAAACATGTAATAAAAGTTTAAACATCAAACTACTGAGGAATTAAATTATTATACCAGTATAAAACACCAATGTGCATGACACAATCTGTTTATTGACTCCAGCCTGCTACATTTGAACTATTTTTAATTATTTGTTTGTCATATTTTCATGATCCAGAATGATGTTCAAGGCTAAGATAGATAAATGAGCACTGGGCCATAAGGTGTCTGTCTGTCTGTCTGTCTGTCTGTCTGTCTCAACACCACCTGAAAAATCGCAAATCATAAATGTTAATGCAAGAGTGGATTTTTGGCCCAGTGGAGATTGTGCTTACTATTTTTATTGGAGATATACAAGCACAATTATACAATAATAAGGTTGCGTTTGTCTTATTTGTATGACCAAAAAAAAAAAAAAAAAAAAAAAAGAAAAACCGAAAGTAACCATTAGATGTCACCTTTGTACAATTAAAACTTAAACTCAGACTGAACGTATCTAATGTCCATTACGCTGTTACTGGATGCAAGATTCAGAACCAATACAAACTGTGTACGCTTTGATACCACACGTTATCCTCTCGGTTTGGGGGACTGAAGTTCTGTGCCGTCGGGCTCTGGTACTGTTGCACATTGCATATTGTTGTCATGTAATATGTATTTCTATTGTGTACTGTATATTGTGTATATAATGTATAAATACATGTGCATAGGTGTACATAATCTATGCAAGTCTGTATTGTCCTTCTTTGTTGGTTTTGTTATGCCCTTATGTGAAGGCAAGGAGAGTCGGAGCACACGTATTTCATTGTATTTTTAAAACACGACAGTAAAGTTGAACTTGAACTATTCAGTGCGCGGCTCACAAGACAAACTGGGCTCCATGTAAAAATAATCCAGTCATGCATACACAGATAAATGAAGTGCGTTTAAGAATGTTTCATCGATACGATGTCGCCTGATAAACAAATAGCCCCCTATATATAAGAAGAGTTAGAATCATAGCTTACAGTCCAGCGAATGACGGAATAGCACTGCTGTAGCGCTGTTGCATTAGCATAATCATCATATGTCACACACACACACACACACACAAATATACATATACGTCTTTGCATGCCGATTTAAAACCCTGGAGGCTACTGGTCATACATTCTTCATCATTAAGTGGTAACTAGGTTTTTCCTAACACTACGTTTTTTTCACATGCTGTTCAGCTATATGCAGGTAAGTATATATGAAAAATCTTTGCCTACTTTCCCCATCTCAACTGCAGTGGATCTTGTGACACTTAGAAATACCTATATAGTCCATTTAACCCTGTTTCCACCAATTAGTCGTTTAGAATTTACTGTACTGAGCTCAAGTTAGCAAGCCGCCCTCCAGTTAGGCTGCCTTGATCATATAAGGGCATCTTGATCTTTAATAGAAATGCTGAAACGAAGTTATGGCAGGTAATGTCTGATAAATTCATCAAATCTTCACGGTGAACCACATTTTGTTATCTAATAATCCAGAGACTGGCTATATAGTACAGATATATTCGTTTAAGCAGAACAGGGTCATACGAAGGGTGCTGTATCAGTATGCATAGATAATCAAACTAAAACATAATATAGTTATTGGGATAAAATTAGTCGTCGCCTGTGACTTGGCATTTTAGTTGGGAGCACAGGGGACCCAGTGACACAAACCGATAGACCTTGCTTCCTTCATTCCAGAGCTCTGAGCTTAGTTTCAACACCCGTCTCACTCCCACACAGAGTGGAGAGAGAGAGAGAGAGAGAGAGAACTGGGTTTGGAGGAGAAACGGAAAGCTGCAACTGAGAAATACGAGAGGGACTAAATCCATCACAACTACAATTGCACATCGCGTAAAAGACTGGGAAAGATCACTCACCAAAAGGTTAGTGCCCTTTTGTGCAAAGCGTATTATGCCGTTGTAATGAAAGCAATGTGGTCGACACAGAAAAGAGAGGGTCGTGACTGCGTTTTCTGTGTTTGAGCGTTGTCTGGTTATAAAGGGCTTGCCTTACATATTCTTCAAATATAATATTGCGTCTGCTTTGAAATGTCCTTCCCTTCCCTAAATTATACGATAAAAGTACTCTTAAAAATTGCTATGTTGCTACTGTACACCTCTAACCGCTTGTTAGGGCTAAACTAGTGTCTAATATTCAGATACGTATTGGCTGTATTGTGGCAAATATTTTTTACTTTTAAAAAATAAAGAAACAGGTATTTTGTTTCAACAATAAATATTACATCTGACGTGTAGTTGAGTTTTAGGTACTGCTTAAATAAGTGCTCCCGTGATTACGCCACTAAAATAGCAGTCAGGTGTCAACACTGGCTCCTTGAAATATTATATGAACGTGATGTGAACGCAGGCGTTGCCAATATTTCAAACGGACACGAATGAACAGAAATAAAGAAATTGTAACTTGCGAGACACGGGTCTGTTATAACAAATTCACTTTGTATTTTTCGACTTAGTGAAGTTATTTCAGAGCCGAATAAGTATTTGATAATTTATGTGATAATTGCTTCACGTGTTGTACATGGAAAACTAATGATTCGATTCAGTACAAAAATATCCAAGTAATCTCAAAGAAAAATTGGCCTCAGTAAAACCGGAACCTAAAGATCAAATGAGCGCATTAGGAAACAGGAAAAGGTGTGTCCTGAAATTAGGGGGTGCCCAAACTGTCAGGGGGCTGAGGCCAATTGGGTTCGTCTTAATTTTCCCGGTCAGGGTTAGGGGACTCTGAAGCTAAATAATGAAGCAAGCTACCAAAAATATAAAAGGGTCTTTAGGAGTGCAGCTAAATCTACTTTGATGTAAATTAGGAGGGTAATCTAGTTTGTGTATTTATTTTACTCAAAAATGTAATTTTGGCATACATGTACATAACATTCCCTGTGAGGGAAGATCTGTTGGATCGAAACACTTGAGTCTGGTTGAGCTTTTGCGCTGTCTAAATCTGCTTGTCAGTAGCATAGCAGTCTCTACACCGTGCTATATCCTTCAGTTGAATGTATCATAGACTGACAAAATGATGTTCAGAAATGTTAATTGAGTAATGGCTTTGTCTGCAGAACACCCTGTTGGACCAGGTTTGTGCTGAATTCCTGAGGCAGTTTAAATAATGGAGTTGTTCGATATAAGAAGTCCTTTTTGTCTTAAATACTTTGGGAGTGTAATAGTCTGGTAACTGTTCTATTGAAATGCAAGACATGTGCTCGATTGTTTTGAAAGGTTCACCAGCAGCATTGAAGAGGCCGAAGTACACTACCTGCATGGGTTGGTTTCACAGAACAGTCGTTGGTGCCTTGTAAATGATAAGAAAGGAAGTACAAGTATTCAACTCAATAGAAAATTAATTGATAGAGGCCTACAAAGACTGTTACACCTGCTCAATTAACGATAAATAAATAATCAATTACAAGATTCGTTTTCCTAAACCCATCATGATCCTCAGCCAAATTTACAGACATGAATACAGGGTATGTATTCTATACATGTGTTCAGAATGTGTTTTTTCCCCCAAATTTTATCAATAAATCATACACGACAATGAAACACTGCACTGGTTTATTTAGATTTTAAGCTAAATACAGATTAACAAAGCGTTCAGATCAATGTCCAATGGAATAGTTTATTGTTAAACTAACAGTTCCACCCCAGATGGATTGTATTTACAGTGTGTAGCAGCCGTGACTTATAGCTGAAGCTGGATACAGACATCTCAGCCACAGTAATGTGGCTGATACATGGGGTCCATTTTGTACTGGAACCCTCACCACATGTCAGCTGAGAAGAGGGGGGATATTGATTTAGCCATTGGACGTAGGGAATGATTAAATGACCGGTTTGAAAGAGTTAGATTGGGATATTTGGCAATGGTGCATGGGAACCCCCCTGTCAGATGATAGTTAACGACCTTGAAGGCCCAGGACCTCAGTCTTCCTGAAAGACAACGCAACATCTCCTTCACTGTTCTGCTGCAACTGCTTTAGGCCCAAATTCTGTTTCAACTTGGTTACTTATTTATATGTATTTTAACAAAATGTTTTATGCATTTTATTTACTGTTGCTCTGTGTTCCCTTGTACTGATCCATGTATGTTGTGCGGTTGCCTCTGACATATAAGTACTTTCCCCGTGACTTTTGAAGTTGTGTGTATGGACTGGGTAAGCCGCAAATGAATCGGGATTAATAAAGTTGTCTGAATCAGGTGGAAAGCTACCCCTCATTGGCTCAACAAGAAAGCAACTGACAGCAGTATGGTTTGGCCAGGTGGTCACCCATACAAGTACTAACCCTCCCCAGCCCTGCTTAGCTTCTGTCAGGCAAGAGAAAGTGACAGGGTAGAATTGCTGGAGGGCAGGGTGCAGAGCTGTGTGCATGCATGTATAACACTGTGTGCTGGGACAGTATGCAGTTAACATAGCTTTCAGACACTGCACATGCTTCTACGCCATGTGATCCAGCTATGCATTACTGATTTCGAACACTGTAAGGCAGCCGTATCTATAAATCAACAATAATCACGTCAAGACTGTCAGCCAGACCTGAAAACCAGCAACATTTGAGAGTCTGAAAAAAAAAAACTGTCCAAAATGAGCCAAACCAACAGTGCTGGTTTTGGCAGTGATAAATGACAACTGCACACAGTGTGATATAATGTCTCCGGCACACAAGTATTTCCTCCATATTTTATTAATGCCAAGAATGTTTATGCATTAGTGAGTGCACAGACATAAATGGATGTGTCTAGATGGACCAGCTGGTAAGGATTTCCACCAATCAGGATTGTACTAAAATGAATGAGTTAGATGAGGTAGATAAAGCCACAAGCTCCCATTGTTGATAAACCCGTCAGCTGAGCAAAGACATGTCACATTTTGTCAGCACTGTTTCAGTCAAGCATAACCAATGGTTGGGCTCCCAGCTTTTAATAGGATGAACTCATTACTGCACTGACCTTTTCCCCCAGTTACGATTTTGTGCTGTTAATTATAATTTAGTAAGGTCTCAACACCTTTACCTACTTGCCAATAACAAATTACAAATAGGAAAGCACTCCCAAGTCCCAATTTTGATAGATATTTACAGTAATTATTATTAGTATATTATTAACACTGCGTGACTATTGTGCAGTCTGCTTAGACTGTTCGGTTTATAGGTATAACGCTCTCAGCTTTACTTATTGAAAGGCTGTTTCCGTAAACTTGTACGCACAAAGTTTGAGGGTTGTGGATGGAGCAATGGAGCATTCATTCTGTGGTTCCACAGGTGAGGTTCTCTTTCCAGGATTAGATTGCTCTCCTCTGGGAAAGTTGCAGTGCCTCTTCAGGCAAATTGTTTTTTTTTTTTTTAACCGTGGAAAATATTCAAATACGCATTTGCAAACCTGTGGCAGCACTGCAGAGGATAGTGATGCCCTGCAGGCCTCTTGGTCAATGCTGTCAGGCAGATTTCCATTTGAGGAGTGAAATCCCAGAGCAAAACATGTATTGCAGAGGTTAATAAACAACACAATTATAAATAAATATTGTGTATATATTTGATGCTGTATATTCATATAGAGCTGAGGATATTCAAATCGTACATGTTTTTTGCGATTACATACAGTACAAACCATGTGGTTTAGATATTGTGTACTTGTGGCGTACAATTTTAGGGGTCTGCAATTTCCGAATTAACTTTAGGGAAGGAAGTAGCATTCACATGGTTATCGTTTTTAGCCATTCCAGGTCTGCAGGTTGATGTACTGAGTGGAATCCATTCACAATGCTTGTCTTGATTGCATAAAAGCTGTAATAGCTAAGTCTACTGTGCTAACCTATTTGCATTTCCATCCCTTCAATTTTCTAAGTACTGGGTTTTAACAGTAACTTTTCTATGAGCTTCTTTAGCACTATCATACAGTATATACACTATACTATAGAACTTCTGAAAGGATGATGTGATGGTGAGAATTTTTGTTCAGGAAGCGGCTCAGTGATCAGTGTTAAGGTTATAATGAGAAAGAGGTCAGTCCATTGTTGTCAGCTTCTTGGCTGTGATTGGTGCCTCTGCAGGTTGGTCCCGCCCCACACCGACGCTGGTCAGGAAGACCTGAAGAAAATCAGGTGGGAGCTGGAAAGACTGAGGGGCGAAAGTTAGCCCCTCTAACCCCACTGCATCATGGGTAACTTTGCAAGCAAGGAAGGACAGGGTCCTGCAGGAGGTAAATCATTTCCACAGACCAATCCATACATGTACGCACACACACACACACACACACACACTTGAAAGCTTTTTACACACTGTGCTCATGTTCCATACACATGCACACACATATGCATGCACATTGTACACTGTGACAAACACAGTTGTGTGCACAGGCTTGTAACTCTGTCCCCTAGATTTTCACAGCACTAGCCATGTCTCCCTGTTTGACAGAATCATCCTGTCAGGCTGCATTCTGGCCCTCAGCAAATCTTGGCACTGCGTTGCTCTTTCAGAAATTTCATTAAAGCCCCAGGCACACCCACGCCAGTGGCCCAATACCTGCCCAGCCCCCCCCCCCTCCCCCATGTCTCCCCTGCCTGATGTGTTTTCAGCTCCCTGGTCTTCACACTCGCCTGAGAACAAAAGGCGGTCTCGCCGTGAGGCTCAGCTGCATGCTTCAGCCTTGAGTCACTGCGCCGGCCAGAAAGAGCTACCCCAGCTATTTCTGAGACACCTGCTCCACTGTGCAGGCCATAAGAGAGCCAGCCAGGCACTGTTATTGTCACTATGAGAGACAGTGGGGCACCGCCCACATATCACTGTGCCAGTGGGGGCCCACATATCCTGAGAGAGACAGTGGGGCCCACATATCACCGCCCACATATCACTGTGCCGGCCTGCCCTCATATCACTGTGAGAGACAGTGGGGCACCGCCCACATATCACTGTGCCAGCCCAGAGAGACAGTGGGGCACCGCCCACATATCACTGTGCCGGCCCGAGAGAGACAGTGGGGCACCGCCCACATATCACTGTGCCGGCCCGAGAGAGACAGTGGGGCACCGCCCACATATCACTGTGCCGGCCCGAGAGAGACAGTGGGGCACCGCCCACATATCACTGTGCCGGCCCGAGAGAGACAGTGGGGCACCGCCCACATATCACTGTGCCGGCCTGAGAGAGACAGTGGGGCACCGCCCACATATCACTGTGCCAGCCTGAGAGAGACAGTGGGGCACCGCCCTCATATCACTGTGCCAGGCCCGAGAGAGACAGTGGGGCACCGCCCACATATCACTGTGCCAGCCTGAGAGAGACAGTGGGGCACCGCCCTCATATCACTGTGCCAGCCCGAGAGAGACAGTGGGGCACCACATGCTCCTATCCTGTGCCAGCACTCCACCCATTTTGTACCACCTGACCCACTTCATGATGAATCAGCATATTTCTCCGTCTGAGCAGAGTGAAATATGTGAAGTCAGGCCCCTGCACAAATATTGGCAAATGATTTTTTCATGCGTGTTTGAGGACAGAAAATATTTACTCAGCGGAGGGAGAGAATGTATTTCTCACGGAAGTAAAATGAAGAAACCAACCTTATTGGTGATGATCTGTCATAAATCAAACAAAAAAAAGATTTTCTTTTAAATCTCACAACCTCACCAAATCTGCCAACCCTCTCACATATACTTACTTAATGGTTATTTTGAAATCGAATGATATTTTCACAAAAATACATTTGTTCTTATGAAAACCACCTCTCTCTCTCACCAGGGGGACATTTGGATTTGTTTCACCCGCTCCCCCTCCGCTCACCCCAAACTTTCAGGGGACACCCAATCCCATAGTGTCCCCTTCTGGGAAGCCAGATGGGTCAAAGTCGGTGGGTGCGAGGGGGTCATACAGAGAGCGCACTCCACTCTTCAGGACCTCCTCTCAGACCGTAACCATGGAGCGTGGAGTGACCGGCCTCAAGTTCAGTGCCCCACTTGGCCAGACAGGAAGTGACACCGGCACAGAGCGGTTGCCGGGGAGTCACAGGGCCTGCAGGTTTGACTCCAGTGCCCTCCCCCCAGCAGGGCAGTGCCCCACTTCCACCCCTCCCTCAAAGCTGACCCAGATGGAGAAGGGCGTCGTACCGGCGCAGCCCCCAGAGGCAGCGGACAGACGGGGAGATGGACAGGAGGACAAACATGCGGACAGGGACCTGTCGGCCCTGAGGAGGCTGCTGGTGGACTGCAGGACGTCGCTGGGTTTGAGCCCTGATGGTAACGATGAGGAAGGGGTGCAGAGCGCAGCAGGTAACAGGACCATTTTGCCCTGTCCTGTACTTTTCTGTCACACAGAATCTCCAGAACTCAATAAGACAGTTCATTGTGACAGACAGGAAGTCAGTGTTAACCTCACAGACACATAATCAAATAAAAAAGCTGCTGTTAGCCGGTGCAATGACTTTTGAGTAATTTGTGTTTTTGTAACTTATGCTTATAAAACTAGCAGCAGGACAGATTACCAGCTACAGGTAGAATAATAATCCATATATGTTCTGAAGCAGAACAAATAGAGTACAGTAAACAAACAGACAAATATGTGGGTGGCTTTGGTATCTTTAACTCATGAAAAAGATCTAGTTCATCTTCTTGTCATTAATTCAGAATTGAACAGAACCCTCAATTTTCATCGTTCAACCTAAGTAGCATGGCTGTGGCTAATGGCATTTGTTTTTATCTGTTCCGTGTTACAGAATTGCTTAGGTGTATCCTTGCGGAGAGAGAGGAGCTGGTGAAGGAGGTTCAGACCCTGAAGGACACCATGAGGGTGAGCCGTACACCGCCACAGGGGACCTGCCATTTCCTGTACACCCCCCCGACACTTCCTTTCATCATGAGTATGTCAGAGATCTGGTGGAGGTCTGGTAGAGCAAATACCATTTCAAAGCTTTGCTGGTTTGGTTTTTTGACGTAAAGTACACTTGCCTTTTGGTCTCAACACTGTGCCGAAAACCCATTAGGGTGGGGTAGAAAACTGAATTGGAATATTCCGGGTTATATAAAGTGCAAAGTTCACAGAGTTCGGTATTAAGTACGGCAGTAATAGCTTGTCATCCCCACCCATAAACACAGCGTTGGTGGCAGAGGGGCAACATGTGATGTCATAATGGGCTACTTCCTGTCTGATGGCACTCGAAGCAAGCTCAAAGGAGCCCTGATGTTTGTGATTGCGGGCCGCGCTCCCCTCAGCCCCTAACAAAGCTCGCTCTGTCCGGAAGAGCGGAGAGCGGGAGGAGAGAAACGGAACAAGGAGGGTCTGAATTCTTTGTATATTGCTTGCAGTTGTGGCATTCCTCTGAGGTTGAGAAAGATTGAGAAAGGTTTTTTTTTTTTGTAATTTCCTGTTGAATCATATACCGCACCCATATGGATGCGTGTGTGTGTGTGTGTGTGTGTGTGTGTGTTTTCTACCCAGGGGCTCCAGTCTTCCCCTGATATGCTCCACTGTCCAAGTCCCCCCCCAAACCACACCCCACCCCCTGCCTTACAGCCTTCATAGAGTGACTGCTGGACCAGATACAGACAAGCCCTGTATGAGGCAAAGTTCTGGCCCGTTATTAGAATCCCATTAGCAACCCTGTACAGCTCACACACACCAAACCTGCCTCATTCCCACGTGAGCGCAGGTCACAGATTCACTCACACGAGCGCTCCACATTCGCCGGTCCGCTCTCTCTCTCTCCGCCGGTTTGGAAAGTACAACACTACACTGTTCCTGTCAGAGTAAGAGAACAAAAGATCTGTTCTGCTGGGGGAAGAAAAAAATGGCATTTGTCTGCAGGTGGGAGGAGAAATCGGGTGCTTAGCGTCAATCGCCACGTGTGTCCATGGTCCTCAGACAGATGGACGTGTTCAACGTCTGAAACGGACTGTGGGTGTCCGGTGGCTCCCCCCATTCTCTGTTGCCTCTCTCCCTCTCTCGTTCTCTCTTTCCTTGCAGTTCACTGAAAATCTAAGAATTATCTCACAGCTGGACCCTCTCTGATTGTCCCCCCCTCCCCACATGTACATGACAGCGCATTGTTTCCTAGAAGCCCCCTGGTTGCACCCTGGCCCGGGCTGCTTGGCTCGGAATGTTTTCCAAAAAGCGGATCATGATTGGGATTGATTCCAGATGCGTGGGTGTGACTGTTGGGATGCTCGGTTTCAGTTTTATGATGGAAGAGCATGGGCTTAATATTTCTGTGGAAGTGTACGCGCCTGCTGGAAAGGGAGGCATCTGGGGGTGACCATGAACAATGAGAGCACAGTTCTGTGAAGCATGGCTCTGTGAAGGAAAAGTAGTGGAGCACGGCTCTTATGAAGCATGGCTCTCGTGATGCATGGCTCTAGCGAAGCACAACTCTAGTGAAGCACTGCTCTAATGAAGCACGGCTCTGTGAAGCACGGCTCTAGTGAAGCATGGCTCTAGTGAGGCACAGCTCTGTGAAGCACAAATCTAGTGAAACATGGCTCTGGTGAAGCACGGCTGTAGTGAAGCACGGCTCTGGTGAAGCACAGCTGCAGTGAAGCATGGCTGTAGTGAAGCATGGCTCTGGTGAAGCACGGTTGTGGTGAAGCACAGCTCTGGTGAAGCATGGCTCTGGTAAAGCAAAAGTCTAGCGAAGCAAAGCTCTGATGAAGCACAAGTCTAGTGAAGCACAACTGTAGTTAAGTGAGGAAGGGTTTTGGCATGTAAGCGCCTTCCCCCAGTACTCTGGTTCAGTGAGAGAGCCACAGTTTTGGCCATGTGACACTCACCACCCACTCAAAGCCCCTCTCCATGTGAGAGTCAGGGTGTGGATGAGAAGTGAGGTGTGGATACATCTGGCTTCCTTACAGATGAGGAAATTATCCCACTGTGTGTGTGTATGAGTGTATGGGCGTGAGTTTGCATCTGTGTGTGTGTGTGTGCACACACATATTTGGGGATGATAAGGGTAATCAACTCTCTGTGTTTTTGGGAAAGTGAAACCAGTCATGTCACCTCTTGTTTCCCTTGAGCCTGTTCAGTCGAGAATATGTCAGAGAACCTAATATAAAGGTGTCGATCTGATACTGCACACCATGAGGGGTTAGACTTGACTTTAGTTTACTTTAGGTCGCATAGGAACTTTGTACTGATGTGGCATTGAACATTAGCAGTCTGTACCCACAGCGACTGTGAGTGCTCTTGGAGAATGTCTTCATATTGTGTTGCATGTGTCATAGAAAGGGCAGATGTGTGTGTGTGGGTGTGTATTTGTGTTGGTTGTTTCTCAAAGGCAGCGTGTGTGCGTCGTGTTTTTCACAGGAAATGTGTGTGTGTGTGTGTGTGTGTGTGTGTGTGTGTGACCATTTATTTATGTGCATAAATTTATGTGAATAGCACTTGCATGTTTCTGTTTGGATGTCTTGGTATGTGCGTGTCGGTGTCAGAGAGAACAAAGCCGGCTGTTATGTGTGTGTGTGTGTGTGTGTGTGTGTGTGCGCGCAGTGACAGTGTAATGGTCTGCAGCTGTGGTGTGGGGGCACCGCTCAGACGGCTGGCTCAAGTTCAGGTCGTCCGCTCCAGTCCTCGCATTAACTAATGACCGATCCCACCCTCCGTCTATCCCACAGGCTCCCGTTTCCCCCCTCCACTCTCACACAGTACACCACAGTCAGTTCTCCAGCACAAATCCATAGCATTCCTCATTCTGCCTGTCCAAACCAACGGTTCTCCGGAACCAATCCCCCACTATGCTCTCAGTACAGTGCCCTGCCGTGCTCCCAGCTAAGTGCAGCACAACCCTTCAAACCGAGGACTCCGCTCCAAACCAGTAACCACAGATTTTCTATTTACAAGGCCGACCAGATATTCAACATTTAAGGGTCAAAAGTCTCTTCAACTGTTGAAACTCAGGACTGCTGCAAGATTTTCTGGTTCATTATGAATATTTATGAAAGGCTTGGTCAAAGACGGACCAATACGGGCCCAGTTACTCTTTTTGCTGCTGGTGTAATATGGGTCCAATGGCCCAGAGAAGCTGGGTAGCACCATGCAGGGACACTTTTAGTTGGGATAGCTGGAAATGTTGACCTAAGTCCAGATTCACTTTTTTGACCAGATACTATTCATGTGATCACTATATGCTTCATGTTTTTCTTAAATACACAGTGAGTGTTTCACAGGAAAAGGAAAGAAAAAAAAACACCTCTGGAATAATAAAGCACTCCCATTAGTTACTGTAACTTCAACATTGCACAACCTTACAAGGAAAAAGCTTGCGTGGGTAACTAAACATTTTCAAATTCCTAATATATTAGCTTATTATGGTGATAGTAACTCTTAGAATGCTAGCCCAGTAACCCAGCAGTACTGTACATTGGAAATGATTGTTTTAGGTGATTTTTTTCCCCCATTACAGTCAGGTTGAATCTGAAAGTATGTTAACTTATAAACTTTAGAGATTAAGTATTTTCTCACAATATTTTCTCACATAATGCCAAGGAAAATGATTCAGTGCTCTACAAAAAAAAGGTTGCACTTACAGTCATTGTAACCTTTGAGGTAAGAAGCTACCAAACAAACAAGATAACCGTTCCTAGCATAAATGAATCAAACCATCATTTGTTCCACACAAAGAGGAAATTGCTAATGCTATAGTGCATTCAGACCCCTTCACAGTTTCACATTTTATGTTGCAGCCTTATGCTTAAATTGTTTATATTCATACTCAGTACAAAACAAAGTAAAAACAGGATTTTAGAAACTTTAAAAATAAAAATTATTCAGACTCTTTGCTTTGACACTTGAAATTTAGCTCAGGTTCCTCCCATTCAAATGACTATCCTTGAGATATATCAACACCTTTTAGAAATGCCCCTGTGGTGAATTGATATTTATTAATCATTGATATTTAATAATTTGGAAAGGCACGCACACACCTGTCTATATAAAGGTGTTACATTCCTTTGTGTCCTACTGGGAACTAACAATGAAACAAATAATCGCTGATTTGAACTTAGGGAAAAGGGGTTCTAAAAGACATCATTGGTATCCACCAAGTTGGGGAATTTAGGGAGAATAACTGAAAAGCTCTTCAACACACAGAGGAGAAAAAAAATGTAAAGGAGAGGTAAACTTAAAATCCCATCACTCAGGGTCCTCAAGAAATTTAAGATACCTCCTACCAGGGATGTATTTTGCAAATGAAAGCAAAAGTGAACCCACTTTGGGGCAGTTCCTTAACTTAAATGTAACAGCAAAGAAAACAAAAGAAACTGACACAAGTCTCAATTCACTTGGTCAGACTAACTGTACAAACCTTTACCAGGAGCCAAGCTCCTACCCTGACTAAGTTGGGACTTAACTAAACCAAACCTTACCAGGAGCAGAGCTCCCACCCTAAACTTTTCAGTTCCCAACTGAGTTACTGCTGCACCCTGGCCTGTATATAAACCCTGTAGATGATTAGCCACAGGTGGCCCAATTCACACAGGCCCCGCCTGTCAATCAAGGTGCTCCGCCCACTAGCACCCACACAAAAACCAGACATGGATTGTTTGTAATGGAAAACCATTTCTCCACTCTCACCAATGAGTGAGCTACGCCAAGGAATAGCATCACATCCATTAACAAATGAAATACAGTGGCTCACTGTGTTAGGTCATAATGCTAGAAACTCCAGGGTTGTGGGTTCAAACCTCACCCACCCCAAAGTTTCTATAGTTTATAAGGTTTTTGCTTTGTATATCAGAGCAAAAACCAAGCCATGAGGTCGAAGGAATTACCTGTAGAGCTCAGAGACAAGATTGTGTCAAGGCACAGAGAAGCCTACCAAAAAATTTCAGAAATATTGAAAGTTCCCAAGTACACAGTAGTCATGGCTGAGGGAAGCTAAACAGAGCAAAGTACAGAGCAGAGTTTCTCCGGAGCGCGCAGAACCTCAGACCGGGCCGATGGTTCACCATCAACTCTGTGAACGTTCTTGAGTGGCCCAGCTTAAGCCTGGACTTAAATCCAGTTGAACATCTTGGGAGAGACCTGAAAACAGCTGGTACCCACCGATGGTACCCATCCAACCTGACAGAGCTTGAGAGGATCTGCAGAGAGGAAAGGCAGAAAATCCCCAAATCCTGGTGTGCAAAGCTTGTTGTATCACACCCAAGAAGTCTAGAGGCTTTAATCGCTGCCAGAGGTGCTTCAACTAAGTACTGAGTAAAGGGTCTGAATAATTATGTGACTGTGATATTTCGGGTTTTTTACTTTAAATACATTTGCTACAAAAAATTCTATAAAATCCTGTTTTCGCTTTGTCATCATGGGGAATCAAAACAAATATGACATGAGGCTGTAACATAACAAAATGTGAAAAAGGTGAAGGGGTCTGAATTCTTTCTGAATGCTCTGTATATCCACCCTTACAAAGCAAACGTATTCTGAGCTGCAAGCTCTGACCAATGACATCAACTGATCAACAACTAGGCCGGTTTGAAGAACATTACATTTTGAAAAGACAGAAAAAAACAGAAAGTAACAAGTAAATAGATGAATCGGGGTTCCCTCATTTTTAGAACTCTAAAAGGAGGGATGTTGTCATCTCTCAGCTGGATTTTGTATTTTGTTGCATGTGTGCTGCAATTTCAGTGGCCAGTTATGTACCTTTGACCTCTTATTACACTTTTTTTCTTGAATCTTTTTCTTTCTGCAGTGTGTGTACATATATATATATATCAGTTCCATTCACATGGAACACCCTGTCTGATGAGTGTGAGTGTTGGTGAATGACTGTGTTTATGTGTATGTCTGTGTGTATGTCTGAGTGCGTTTGTGCATTCATATGTTTGTCTGTGTGTGAGTGTGTATGAATATGCGTGTGTATATGTGTGCTATAATTCAGTTTCTCCCTATCTACAGATAGAGCGAGAAGAGTGGCTGCAGTTCCAGTCTGACCTCCAGGTGGCAGTATCAGTGGCGGACCGGCTACATCTGGAGGCAAAGGAAGAGCTGGCAAAGCTGCGGGGGGACCAGGAGGAGACGGAGCGGCAGCTGGCTGCTGCCCGCGAGAGACAGCTGGAGGCCGACCGCGAGCTTGAGACCGCAAAAGCAGAACACGAGCAGACCCATCGGAAACTTGCCAGCCTCGGGGCGGAGCTGGAGGAGCTGCGGGACAGGAAGCAGACATGCACGGACCGGGGGGCCGGGAGGGGTGGCGGTGTCCTGTTGGTGACAGCAGGGAGTGAAAGGAGAGCCGGGGCTGGCAGCGCGGCAGAGAGTGGAACAGGGGAGGGGCAGGTTGCCAAGGAACCTTGTCTACAGGGGCAGGGGGTTGCAGAGGAGAGATTGCAGATCGCAGCGGCTGGGGAGAAGAGGAGAGAGGAGGGGAAAGACTTGCCCAGAGGAGCAAGGGTGACCGAGCGGTCTAGGTGAGCAGTGTCCTGGAGCCAGGGTATTTCTCCGCTGTGAGGTCTTAAAACATAACTGTGTCTGAGATTTTGTCTCACTAGCATTTTATACAGTAGCAATCATACAATAGTTATAGTCACAGTAAGAATACATTTTAATGATACAAAACAATCATAAAACTATTAAACTACACACAAGAATTGACGTCAAGTGCACAGATACACAATCAAATCAACTGTTCCGTGAACTGGCCCTGTTCAACCTCACCCTTAGCCGGTAAAGTTCAGGTAATCGGAATTGTGTGTTGTGTTGTAGTTCCATGCAGTTCACTGTTATGTGACTGTTTTTGGTACTGTGAGATGTATCATGTATGAAAATTGGTTGAGTGTTTTCTAGTCTCAAGCTGTTCCTCGTATTCCGAACATTTGTGTGAATTTGCATCCATCATCACCGACGGATCATCTCACTGTGTTACAGGAGCCTGTCCAGACTCCCGCTGCTCTCTTCCCCCCCGTCTGCGGTGAATGGTATCTCCCAGCCCCTTAGCTCAACATCCTCCAGATCTCTGAGCAAGGTTTGGTTATTTGGCTCTCTCTTTCTGTTTGGGTCAAGAGTTTATTGACCGTGGCGTGCAAAAACCTCCGGATCCAGAACCTTCCATTTAAGAATTAGAATGAATTAGAATTCATTATGTGATATTTTGTAAAACTTTCACAGAGCTGAAGGGGAAGATATCCTTAGTGGATTCTCTCAGAAAATACTCGCTCACAAACACAGGCTGGGAGTTGCCGATGTAAGCCTAGCCCATACCATTAGGCCGCTATGGCTGGCAGCCAAAGGAAACAAGGCACCAAGAAATGAGGCCAAATGCAGCCAAACGTGCCTCCCAGTTAAATCCAAAGAAAGATTCATTAAACAGACCCAGTGAGTGATGGCATTTCCCCCATAGTTTGAAAAGTAACACCCTGTTATTTGCTACATGGATCGCCACATCAAATGCATAATATATGAAAGAGCATTGTTCATGCGACTTGGTAAATCATTTTAGGGGGAAGCCAGAACATTTTGTCAAGTTACTGGAAAATGTAGTTCATTTACTAAAAAATTTAGTCCGGTTACTCGAAAATTTAGTCCAGTCACTACACTTTTCATGACATGTCAATTGTTGGACTTGGATTATTAAACACTGTTTTTAAAAAAACTGAAACTTATAACAAAAAAACCCAGACTGAGTTATTGGCCACTAATTTGGTCAAGGTTTTTTGAGTGGTCGAATCCAGATTTTTCCAGAACTAAATGGCCCATATGAGAGTTCTAAGTCAACGTAGTGTCACCCACAGAAGGACAGCCCCTTTTCCTGGTATCTTTCCTGATATCGTTGCACACCAGCAGCCATTCACCGGCCATCAGCAGTCCGCTGCACATCAATCACTCATGAGTACGCACTTTGAAAATTAGGACACAACAGTAGCATGTGACTGTAAGCACATCAACTCTAATTACTTCAAAGCTATTCCTCCAAGATTTCATTTCTGGAAGACTGCCAGGGAGGCTTCAACGGGAATGTGTTTTCCAAGCTACTCTGACGCTACCGTCGGAGAGTTTTGTGGCTGGCGGAGAGAAATTTCACCTGAAGGCATAGACGTCTGGTGTGAGCGTTTTCCCAGGAGAGCGCGCACGTTTCCGAATTTTTAAAACATCTGTAAACTGTTTTATCATAAATCTGTTGTATTAGAAAGAAAATATAGAAATCAGTCAGTTTGTCATTTCTGGACTTTGATCTCTGCAATTATACCAAAACAGAATTCCTAAGTGTCCTTGGTAAACTGTTTTGGTAAAATCTTTTTTACACAAGGTTAGGAGCGCTCATATTAGCTGCAGTGATTAAAAACCAAACTCTGTTTTTTAATCCCTGAATTGCATGGAAAGACCATATGCGACCGTATCAGAGTTTGATCACTCTGTGCTCTGCACCTCAGTCACGTTCACTTTATTGCTGCAGGCAAAGGAGAAAATATTCACAATTCACATTAGCATAATATATGTTATCACATTAGCATAACACTTACTATATGTTTGTTGAGGAGCCCTATTTATGAAGACTTGGATTATAAGATAATTGATTTGTCTTTATATTTGAGATTGCCAGACTGAAATATACAAGGTAATGAATATACATTTGCCCTTTTAAGAGTGTGTTTTTTATCTCCATATTTTCATCTCTCCCCTTTAGAACCAGAATGCAATCAGAGTGAGGAGGGCAGAACCAACCTCAGAAGGACAGGAGAGCGATTCCGCTGGTGTGTGTTTGAGTGTCTGTGTGTGTGTGTGTGTGTGTGTGTGTGTGTGTGTGTGTGTGTGTGAGTGTGTGTCCATAAATGTGTTTGAGCTTTTGTAAGTAAATATGTTTATGTGTATGTGCATCAGTATTTATGTGTTTGAGTTTCTGTTTTTATCATTGGTTTTCATTGGATGATGTTAATCGAGGGATATTTAATAGAAATGTTGAAGCAGATCTATATGTACATCTTCTGTTCCTGTGACTGTGCATACATATGTGGTTTTATCCAGCTTGACCTTGCGGCTAGCTTGATTGAGTGTATGATAGTAATGCAGTAATGATGTTTCTGTGAAACAGGTAAGCAGGAGGAGGGGCCTCCGCCCAATAAGCTATGCACAGCGCTCACAGACACACCCTGCACAGTCAGCAGCACGACCAGGTGAGTCACATGACTCTATGTGCTCTATGTCAACGTCCTGTGATGTCATCACACCCGGGGTGCGTTCCAATACTTTTGCTCCTCTCCTCCTTTCCTCCACTCCCCCACTACCTCCTCATCTCCTACCCGGATGTATGCGGAGGAAAGGAGGGGAGGGAAACGAGGAAAAGAGGAGACACTAAGTAAATTGGAGCAGCTAATCCACTTCCTCCATCATCAAAATCGATGTTGTCTATTGGTGAAGTAGTAACTTTGACTGATACCGAGGATACCTAAGCCAATCACGATTCTCATCCACCGCCAGCCCGTTTTATGCATTGGAATATAAATGTCAGCACGTTTCATTCTGCCATTTGGAGTCATGGTTTAACGTAAACAAGTAAATCAATAAACCTGCTGCTACAGTAACACGCTCAATTTTACATTAGTTAAATTACCATTCAGAGCTCGAAAACATGGACATATCGGGTTCACGTGGATCTGTTTGAAAAAGCATACGGTACTGTTTGCCCATGAACGTAAATTTGCCGGTAACTGCTTATTGTTCTGACACTAAATATTTGAATGTTGGCTAATTGCTTGTCCTCCATTGTAAAAGATTCTGAGGGATAATGTTTTAATGTGACTGGTCATGAGCACAGTGATGTCACCAGGTAGTGTGAAAAGACTATCGCAGTATGAAACATCAGTATATCCTTCGTTTGGATCCTTCGTGAGATGTAGCCTCCTTCGCTCGTGTCCTACGATTTTGGAACACTGGAGGGAGGGAGGACACATAGATCCATTTCCGGGGCACAGGAGAAACGAGGTGGTAGTGGAAGAGACGAGGATGCAAATTTTGAGCGTTGGAACACACCCTGTCTCACCACAGTGTATCTACACACACATTGGCTAGCAGGTACGAGATTCTGACCAGTATAGATGCTTACAAATGACAAATAAGAAACAGCCTCATGTTTCTGTCATTTCACTAAAACCCGTTATGTGTTTAGTAATTGGATACACAGCAGCTTTTCGCCCTCTCTTCATTGTCCTTTGTGGTTGTGTTTTATGTACCTAATAACACTTAGAAACAGTGCATAACAAGATTACTGTGTTGCTAAAGAACTGAGAAACAAAGAACAAAATACTTGTGAACAACATTGTCCACCCCCACCCATAAACACAAACACATTCACCCCATATTTAACGTTTTCTTTCCTACTCCCTCTTTGTGGATGTGAGGCTCAAATGCAGATCTTTCCACATTAAAATATGAAACATTCTCAATAGCATTAGAGCGCGAAAAGACATGTGCATGGTTAGTAGCCATTTTTCTTTCTTTCCTGTCTCTCTCTCTTTCCAGGAATCAGGACGGCTTCAGCTCGCTCCTGCGCCGTCACGGCGGATCCAAGCGAAACTCTCTCCTGCGGTGGTGTCAGAGCCGCACGCAGGGCTACAAGGTGACGGGTGGTGGGACTCGGGCAGGGTGCTAAAAGGGGAAGCCCCGTCTCTTAATAACACAACCATCATAAGCTGTTAATATTGAGATAAAAGGTCAAATTCAATTAGCAGTCAGGTATGTTTTTATAGCATCAGAGTCTGCTATTATTTTAGCTGCAGTTTGTTAAAAAAAGGGGGGTTTTGCATGTCCTGTAGAAGCCTATATGAACTCTCCCCTCTATTGGACCATGGGAGATGGGGGCGGGTCAGGCCTGGGCACAGCTGTGAAGCGTTGAGAGTGGAGTTGGAGATTATGGGATGGTAATTGTATTGGGGATTTGAGGTTGGTTGTTGTGACGATGCTACAGGACGTGACGCTCATGTTTCTCCGTGCAGAACATCGACATCACCAACTTCAGCAGCAGCTGGTCTGATGGGCTGGCCTTTTGCGCAGTGTACCACACCTACCTCCCGTCTCTCATCCCGTACGCTAGCCTGTGTCCTGCAGACAGGGTGAGGGTGTCTACCGCTCTCTCTCTCTCTCTCTCTCTCTCTCTCTCTCTTGAAGTTTTTTCAATTTCAGTTTCTATTTGCTTTTTTGGCAGGACAAGTATCTCCATATTGCCAAATTAACACACAAGAACACAATATGTTTTGCAATGCTCCAAGAGGAAAAAAGGGTGTGAAGAACATAAGAAAATAAAATCATAATAAATACAATTATAATATTGTACTCATTGTAATAAGTACTATTAGTTAAAAAAATAAATAAGTAACACTCTCTCTCTCTCTCTCTTACACTCACATACAGGTTCTATATTATGTTGAGGTGCACAGTAATAAAAAACAGAAATCCGGTGGTTTAAATTGCACCGGTTATGATGCTGATGATGATAAATGTGATGACGTTGATGATGTCGATTATGGCCTGGTGTCGGTAATAAGGACTGACAGTGAGGATGTTGATGATGATAACTCTCTCTCCAGAGGGAGAATCTGGACCTGGCGTTCCGCACAGGGGAGGGCGTAGGAGTCCCGGTCTCACTGGTGAGTCTCATGGCAGCCAGCCCCAGCGTTGCTCTGCGCTCACGGCTCAGCTGCTGCAGGGAGATAAACAGGCCTTTTGCCACGAAACGACTGCAATTGATGCCTGGGTTCCTACTCCAGACGCACTTAGCGGCGAAAAGATCATACATCAGGGACTGCTGGGAGACTCGGACTGCTGCTTTTACATTTTCACATTTAGCAGATGCTTTTATCCATTTTTATGCGCGATTTACATTTTTATGCGCTAACCATTCCTATAGCCGGATACTTTATTGTAACAATTACCTTACAAGTACCTTGCTCAAGGGTACAACAGCAGTGTCCTAGCTGGTACTCAAGCCCATCACTTTTGAGTTAGACTCCAAGATTGCAAAACGTTACACTACACACCTACTCTGATATGTGTGGAACCCAGCCCATGCTAGGACGAGCAGTAGGTTGCCATGGTGTCGCCAAGTGAGAGAGGGTTGGTTGGGGGTCATCTGATGTAGCAACTGAACATACCAGCCTGGGGATCTCTCATACAGAAGTGACAGAAGGCTTCTCTGCGCTGTCTTGAATTGATGGAAAACAAAGTTTTTTTTCTGTGAAAAGGAAAAAAATGGTTTTAACTAAGTAATACATGTATTCTGAAAAGTAATTATGTTCTTCTGTGTGTTCGTCCAGACTGTGGAAGAAGTATTGAGAAGGGGAGGTCCTGACTGGCAGAGGGTTCTGGGATATGTGGAGAGCATATACCGCCATTTTGAGATGTGATTTATCTGTCACATGATGACCAATCTGCCAACACCTAGCAGCGATCTTTTTCTGGGCTGATTTCACCCTTGTGTGGCGATGGATCGATCCCACCGCATTTTGGGTGATAGTGTAAGAATTGACCTTCAGGGGGCAGTGAAGAGAACCATCCTGACTCTGATGACAAGACGCTCCCAGCTGGTGTGGAAGTATGATTTCTGATAAAACAAGGACCAAGCAGCCCATAGCACTGATGTATGGAATCTAACCTTCCCAGAAGGATCCGGAAGAATCACTAGCCATGATACATGTGTGCACCAACAGCGATCTCTTATACAGCCTTTCTGTCTCCTGGTTTCATACAAGTATTTTACATGTTCAAAATGAACAGAGTCCGCACAATATTGCCCTGAAGACAAAGACTGAGTTTAACCCCCGGCCTCCCATGGAGGTAAATGGATACCAAACGGCTTTGACATGTGACTGTTCACTGGCTGCCTTTGACTGTTTAGTAATGCATAAAAAACTGTGTCAATAACTGAAGCCACTTCAAGAAATTAAGTTACATTAGATGAGTTATATTTCTGGTGGACACTCTTTCCAACGGAAAATTGACCATGACATTTTGCGCATTGTCCATTGTTGTTATGTTAAAAGTACAACAGCCGTTTTACACCGTTGACTTCTATCTATCCGCCTGTCACTGGGTACTTCATAGCTGGTGCCCTCTAGTGTGATGTACATTAAGGCTTAACATTGAGATGCAGTTAAGGTGAAAGTTGTAAACACTTGATGAATTATTAATCATGACAGTAATTCGCTTGTTAGTTTTGCGTTATAGTTAAGGCCTTTAGGTGGCTCTGGGAGTAAAAGTGTCTGTTTGTGCAGCTGTTAGGCCCACACCTGTATATTTGAGGCCCAGGTAAGCCATTCTGGGCTATGCTTGGAAGTCTATGGTCTATATCAAAGAGGTTGGCAATTGGCCCAGCCCCTCCAGGGAGGAGGGGTTAAGAAGGTCAAAGGTCATCACCTGGCACCTAGTATGCACAGATCATATGTTGACTTTGTGATCCTGCGATGGCAAGGGCGATGTGATTTGTGTCAAAAATGCAGTGTGGAAAGAATGATAAAAACACAATTCAGTGGAGTCTTTCTGCGTGTGCTACTTCCATCCCCAAAGTGTTGGAGATCAGACTGGGATCAGAACAATAGTTTAATTCAGGTGGGAAAACAGTGCCAAAAATTATTTTTAGTTACACTGCAGAAATGGGAATATATAAAACATAGCGACAGTGCAACCTCTAAAAATTAGATTTTCTCATATTTATTGGCCCAAAAACAACATTAAACAGGAATTGTATAATACTGGTATTAATCACTTTAATAAGAATTGCACTGCACTGTAATCTAAGGTGTTACCCATAACTGAATTTATATTTAAGTAGCTTTAAACTAAATAAATATATAGCAGACTGGAAAGATTTAGTGAAGGCATTATTTGACAGCATTTCAAACAAATGAATCTGAACATTATTTACCAAAGTGCAGTTTCTTTATTACTAGTTTTATTGGGCTTTGGTTGTTCCCTGTCCACACTTGTTTGCCTTCCATAAGCACACAGAAGTAGTTTGTACTCCTTTAACTGATGGTAGGCAAAGCAACCAGGATGTGTTCTGTGATTTCTCTCCAGCATTTATTTTGTAGAGAGTTTTTTTACCTTCCAGCCATTGGTTTATATTGTCCATGACATAAAAATTGTTCTTATTCTGTTTTCTTAGCCACTGCTTGACTTCCTTGGAAGTTGCAACTTGTGTTGTAAATGATTTACTCTGTAAAACATGCACTTTTACCTTAGCTTTTGTATTTAACTTTTTTTGCGAAAAGTTGTGCCTTGAGGATGAATGCAGAGATGTATCTTGAGAATGCAGTTCCATTGCTTAAGTGCCTCTGTTTTGAATTTCCAATCTGTGACGTTTATTCATAATGGTATACAGATTTGAAAAGTGGTGCTACTGATGGCGGACTTTAAAAGGTTTTTACAGAACACGTTTAAAATGACTCTGGACCTCTCAAATACACTTCCACAAAGCTGCAACATCCTTTTGCTTTCTGAAAGATCTGAGATTGAGATAGAATGAACAAGGCCGTTTATCCAGGTTGTGGATTGTGAAAATGTGAGGATTTAAGGAGATATGCTGCCCTCTGGAGGTTCAAAGACGCAATAACAGGTAAACACAATTATTTCTCTGTGTAACACATCATGACAGAACAAAAGCACAAACGGATGATGCCATTTAACTGTGATTACATGTGTATTATAAACCTGGAGCTGGTTTATGAACCGGGACAGAGGTCGACACCACATGGGTTGGCTCATTTTATTTCAGCCAACCAGCCCGTGGCATAATACCCTCGAACGTGGACAGACTGTAATGTATTACAGACTTCCATTGCTGTAAAAGATGCATCAGCAAGATATAGGCCTTAAAAAATGCAGATACAGGCCTGTTCAGGTTGGAGGTGTATAGGTCAGAGTAACAGACACACAGCAAGCTATGTCAAACGTTTCAAAGAATTTAAGCAGGGCATCACCAAAGCCTTCATGAAATTAAAGTTGGCTTCAAAATGAAAGTATTTTTCTGCTTGTATGTGTGTGTGTATGTGTATTTGTGTATATATATGTGTGTGTGTGTGTGTGTCTGTGTGTGTACGTAAATATATCAACAAAATGTTGTTCCAAAGCCTTATAGTAAACTTAGCTTTGATTTTAATGTGACTCGAGTCTGCATCCATTTTTATTCCATGCTGTTACGCACCAGCAACCATTAATTTTTAAAAAATGTATTAATTCCATTTTTACAGTAGACTAGATATTATTTAATATATTTGTAATATGTTTGGAGGGCTAAATCATCGTAGAGGTCAGAGTTGAAGCCCCTTTATGATGTCATAGTTGTGGTCAAGGTGGTCTCCTGTCAGCCTCCATCTCCAGTCTGCAGCCAACAGCTACGAAAATACTACCTACCCTATTACTAAAATAATTACCTACCCTGATAGACACACACTTGCACAAACACACACACTTACACACACACACACCATCACTGTTTACACCAATGGTTCTGTGATTACCGTTACTGTTGCAGGGCAAACACCTACAATGCCATAAGGCCCTTTTTTCACTTGGTTTCATTTTTCTTCCATTTTCTTCCACATTCAGAGTTCAGAAATGCAGAATGTCAGTACTAATGAGATGTTTTGTAATGCTTGTGAAGTTATTATGTCACAGATTTATCAAATTATCCTAACACATCATTGTCATAAGATGTTACACTTGTAGCCATTCACATTGTTGGAGTAGCTCACATGCCATGAATGCTACACGTTATAATTGCATGAGATTATGTCATTTTTTCACAAGCCATAAGGAGATGACGTCACAGTGGATGCTATCTTCATAGATCGCATAGCTAAATATGAACAGCACGTGAGATATTACATATGAGCCCAGATGCACACTGCCGACGGCTGACAGACACATGTGAAAGAGATCTTATGTGAACAGGTTCATAATTTCTGGATGGCAATCTCATGAACATATCCGTGGAGGCAATTAGTACCTCCCTTCCAAAACAATGAGCAGCTAGAATTTTCTCCACCAACAATACGGACCAATACCGTCATTCATTACAATCTCTGTCTCCTTTAACTGAACATGGCCAACATCTCCTACAGACATCATATTCATATTTTTGTATATGTCTGTAGGATCTGTATGAATTTAGCCTATAATTGCAGCTTAAATATAGCAGTATGTTATATTCACTGTTATGGTGATTCATAACAAAATAACAAAGGCAAGGTGGTTAATATTTGGACTCTACTGCTCTTTAACTCAAAACCAACACAATAGAGACTTCATAAAACAAATGGTAATGTCTGTAGTGCTTGGAATCATAACCATATACTTCTTGTAAATACACTTTCCTTTCTGATATTGGTTATCTACTATAAATGTTCAATGCATTACTGGAGAGAATTAGTTAGCACCTGCTGGTTGCACACATGTTTAAGTTGAGGGAACAGTAGAGTATGGTGCCGAATTTTTACCACAACCTTCACGATGCAGCATTACTCACCTTCATCTACCCCTGCCACTTTCTCTTCATCTCTGCCACCCACTCTTTGGGTAAGTACATCATAAGATTTGTGTATTCTGCGCAATACTATTCGAGCAGAGCATTCTCTTATGAGAGGAGGATGTAAAACAGAACGCACAGCATTTGATAGTCATGTATGATTACTTTGATCTCTTCCAGGGATGGTTGACATTTGGTTGTCTATCTTAAGATGACATAACTGCGAAGGCCAACAGACATATAAAGTTCATAATATTGGCATACTAAAAGCAAGACAGACTGAAATAATATCACTGTTTGGTCTGACACAGCGACATGTGGAATAAATGGGAAATAATGTCACTTTTCAACGAAAAACTTTGCATACGCTGTTCCTTCTCCGGAGTATGGGTTAGATTTTTATACAGCTCCTTTCAGTTCCTGTTCAGCTTGTTTTTTCATGTATACCTGTGACTGACCCCCCCCCACCCCGCCCCCAAATTTGTTTACAGATGGTTTATCTTTGGAAGTCCCCTGATTCAGGTTCCCCACTGTCGCCATCATCGTCGCCATCCTCAGTGTCGTCATAGTAATAGTGCTCTTCCTCCCTCGAGTCACCATCAAACTCTGTCATCACTGCCAGAAAGACGAGATCCAGTGGGAGAAAGAGGATGTCAGTGATGATACACGCTAATCTACGTCACTTAAACTGGAAAACTTTCTGAATAGAAAAATTATATTCATATTTTCAAGGAATATACAAAGGAATAACGCCTGCACAAAATATGAATATTACTTATTAGGGGCTGGGCTGACCTTTGACTTCAGAACGCCGTTGTCCTTCATAGAATGTGATTGTATAAATTTTTTTTTAAAGTTTTTATTGTCATTTCAGTTTCAATATCAAACCATTCCTGAGAATCTACAGAATGAATACACAATGTTTTTTTGGTACATATTGGTAATAAGTAATTATTAATGTGTATCATAAAAATGTGTAGTAATGCAAATTAGCTGCTGCAAAATAAGTCTTTTTCAGTTAGTGTTTTTGTTATTTTTTCTGTTGTGTAGCAAAAGTAAAAAAAAATAAGGACAGAAGTCACATGATAGCTGATGTCACATAGTCGCTTGCACCCTGACTCACCCTGCCTCAGTACTGTGAGGTGAGCAGCAGCAGACGCCTCCCCCAGTGAATTGTGGGAAACGCAGACATAGACCCCTGTATCAGAGAGTCGCAGCTTTTCGATCTGCAGCCAGGTGGACACTGTGTAGCGCTGAGGTCCCCCACGTGCCTGGGAAAGAGAGAGAGGCATTCTGGGTAAAATAGGAAGCTCAGCCATTAAAAGACATGGCATAACTTAGTACAAAGTACATCCAGCATGGCTAAACAAGGATAATAAGAGCAGCAGTACTACAAGTGAATAGAGGACTCAATAGTTAATAAAGATGTAGAGAGAATCAACTGAAAAGCACAATCAATCAAAATCAGATATTCAACTATTGTATTCAAGTTGTATTTAAGTTTCAGATTAAGTGCTGGAAGAGTGCTTGGAAGGGCAGTGTTACAAAAGGGTGGGTGAGAGGGCTTAATGTAATCTCAGGAAGTCCTTTCTCTGTGCCAGAACACAGTCACGGTCCCTGTGGCTCGGACCATGACAAGAAGCTAATTTCACCAGTACAGATGGTGGGGAGATGCGTTATAGACCTGAACTGAGATATGAGGGTCGTCTCCTGGCAGGACATGGTCGCTGCCCATCTTCTTCCAGCTCAGCTGGGGCAGGGGGAAGGCAGACACCTCACAGCCGAAGATGACATCACTTCCTGTGTGGTTCATCAGGTCCTTAGGGGCACGGGAGATGTGGGGACCTGAGGACGGGAATGAGGACTGAAGGTGCGCCGGCGGAAATTTTCAGCTGAATTTGTGCAGAAGTTTTACAGTACAAATTATGACAAAGCAGTTTTACATTTATCCCAGTCCCAGACCTTCTCAGAGCAAGCCTAGGGCACCAGTGGCAAGGATAAACTCCCTGACTAAAAGTAAGAAACCCCATGCAGAACCCAGCTCAGAGGGGGGCCCATTTGCTTCTGGCCAGCACTGGAAATATCCGTACCACAAGCAGAGCAACAGATAATCACACCAGGGATTAAGGATTACTTTGAAAACTTTGAAGAATAACTTGCATTGTCTTTAACAAATATTAACTTCTGCAAAAATTTGGAAGGCCCATTTTTAGAAAGAATCAATCAATTGTGCCAGTTAGATTCCACCCCATCTTCTGTTTTTGGTCACTGAGACCCCAGAGTTTCTTTAAGAGCTCAAAAAATAATACTTAACATTATTTTATCGGCTTTATACTTTATGACTTTTCATAATTTTATGAGAACTGCTTATAAACGCAATTGTCCTCCACAGAAAATTACTCATTGGTTCTGTTTGGGGTCTCAGAGACCCTAGCTAGAAAACATAGTTAAATGCAATTGATTTTCATATGCTTTTAATTAAATTAATATATTGGTGTTGAAGGTATAGTTGACTCAGTACAACCCCTCCCAAATAATTATAATAAATTTGCGGGAAAGCACATACCCACAAATCTTTGCACATGTGTATCAGAGCACAAATTAGCATGTTTACACTGGCATGTGTTCACATTAGCATGTTTGCAAGAGGTTACACTAACATAATTATCAGAGCACACACTAGCAGGTTTGCAAGAGTGTGCACTACCATGTTAATCAGAGCACACATTAGCATGTGTATCATAGCGCACATTAGTATTTTTATCAGAGCACACATTAGCACATGTATCATAGTGCAAATTAGCATGTTTATCAGAGCCCACATGAGCATGTGTATCTTAGCGCAACTTAGCATGTTTATCAGTGCGCACATTAGCATGTGTACCAGAGCACACATTAACCTGTGTATCAGACCACTAGCATGTTTATCAGAGCACACAGCAAAGAACCAAAAGGGCTGCGGGCATAACTTTCCAAAAGGGTTCTACATAGAACCATTAAGGGTGCTTCCACAGAGTCATATATAGTTATAGTTAGAACCTTACTTTCCAGCAGTGTGTAATCTGTATTGAGATTGTGAAAAGTACTATGCAAAAACAGTTCATAATCATAATCATGTTAACATTACCAGAGTAGCATGGCCCTTCTCCAGAAAGCCTCAAAGTGTGGTCTCCCATGTTAGCCGCCTCTTTAAGCTGGCAGAGGTTTTGGTAGGTGCGCCCATCTGACCCGCACACGGTGCCTGGGTTCTGGCAGACACACTTGGGCTCTGGGTCGTCTCCAGAGTGACCCCAGTGGCCTCTCTGCGCCCTCCTCTGGCAGACGAGCCCCTCTCCGCAGCGGCCGTAGAAGTCCTGGGCCCCGTCAGGGTCACAGAGTTGCCCCTCAGCGTTCCCGCACACCTCACAGCACCCGCACGAGTCCTGAACCCACCCAGCGGGGCAGTTAGGGGGCGCCGGCGGGCAGGGACGATCCTCGCACGTTCCGCAGTCCTCGCCCTCCTCCCATAGGCGGAGCCAGCCACGGTGCTGCGGAGGTCCCCCAAGCGATGGGATTAGCTGGAGGCTCAGGCAGGTGCACAAGAAAAAACCAAACCAGGCCATTCTCCTTGCTATCTGCACTCTCACGTGATCTCTCTCACCGTCCCTTTGTCCTGAACCAGCTTTTAAATCCTACAATTATTCTTCTTTTCTCTCCCCTTCTCTTTCTCTCTTTTTGCCCTGTATCGTTTCAAATTCTACATTGAATGTCCTTGTATCTTTCATCTATGTCTCCTTCTGCTGTAAAAAAAAAAAATGTTTTAAATCCTAAACAGATTATCATATACACGTCTCTGTCTGTCTCAGAGACACCATCTCCTGTGGATTGGATCAGGTCTTCCCCGACAATCTCTCGCGGTTCAGACCCAAAAGACAGAGAACAGCATAAAGCCGGTTTCCCCTGCAAGGATTTAAACAGTTCTTAAAATTAATAGAAACCAAACTGTATCTTTCCACCCCCAAGAAAGAACATAGTTGAAACCTTTCCAATCTTCATGTTGGTCTGAGAAAAAAAAACGTCCTGTTTTGGTTGATCTCCACTGTTATGAAGTTGTCTGTTTTTTTTTGCCCTCTCACACTGGCTTATCCTCTTCTTCTCTTCGTATTCCCCTTTATTTTTAATATATACTTTTCCTTCAGTTGCTTTGTCTGTCCATCCTTTGTCGTCTAATTGTTTCAGGTTGTCTTCGGTCTTTATTCCCTCATTATCAAGAATAAAAGTTGTATAAAGAGTTTTAGTGTATGGGGAGCCATTCTCTTTCATTCTCCCTCTCTCCACACACAGTTTACTGCTCCTTCACAACAAATCTCCCTTTCTTCTTGCACCAGAGTTGAGGCTGAACTGGCGCTTAGGTTTCAAAAGTGGCAGAGCGTATAAAAAAATGCCACCAATGCAGGTCAGATGCATGCGCCACACAAACGCAAACCCTGCGCCCCCAAGCCCAGTCCAGGTAGCACGGGAAGCGCAGCAGGGTGCCTAAACGAAAGATCAAACAAAAGGCGCGCATTCTCTCTCCTCCTTTTTGTCTTTTGCCCCTCTCTTATATGTGGAGGTAAGGGCTGTCATACACTTCTGTGAAATTCCTGGGCTCGCGGCAGGCCTTTGTGTGAGAGTGAGTCAGCATGTGTGTGTGTGTGTGTACTTATGGGATTGAGAGAGAGAGAGCCCCAGAACAAGGAAGACAGACAAGGGAAGAGAACATGCTGTCTTGAATGGCTTTGAGGCCAAATTTAATAGCTACCCTCAAAAGATGTTTGGTTGACAAAAGCATGTGGTATTTTGCACCCAGATGTTCTTCATCTTGATTTAATTCAGAATGGTATTAAAACATTGAGTACATGGACTAGTTTTCCTTCCGAGGATGAACTTCAAATTCAGTTCCCTACAAGATGTAAAGCATATTAAATTTGCTGGCAAGAACAAGCAATGTAACAATGTGGCAAACAGTGAATGATATTCAATGGCAGGCGATGATCAAGTTTATGCTTTTTGGCATGATTGTCACCCACTGAAAGTCTTGCCAGGGTGGGAACAAACCCAAGATTATATGGCAGCGTTCATACTGCATTGAAGTTTTTGATATTCTAACAAGTACATGTGTTACGACAAATAACATTTCATCGCAATTAGCAAATTAACACAGATAATTACCAAATGGCAACAATCTCTACCACAAATAATTACATTACACTACATAATAAAATGACAATACAGAAAATGTAGAGGCCTGTAGCTCACTATTCCCATGGGTTGATATCTGGATATTTTAACCAGGGGTAATCCGAGTACTCAAACAAATGTGTATATCCTTTATGGATATTGGGTGTTATCCAGTCATTGGGAGTTACTGTCTGTGCCCAGAGAGCCAGTTAGATAGTGTATCATATTTCAGCTCATATTTCCTTTCATTCAATTTGCTGTCAGTAAGTGACAAATAAAATGTGTGACTTAGTTATTTTTCTATGTTTTCCTCCTTACGTCTGTAGCAAACCAGTAAGCCTCACTTGCTTCTGAGAAAATGGTGAAAATACACACATTAGATATGAGATATGAGAAATATGAGAAATAGTTATTTCTCATGCCATGTAATAAATCTGGTGGCACCCATACCAACATGCCTCTTACCAGGGTCACTATTAGCTACCTGACCTGTCAATCATTGTTGTCCCTTGACTTGAATCCTTATGAAAACTTTTTTTTTCATATTTCTCTATTCTCTTCCTCCCTTTGCAAAAATTATGAATCCCCATTGCTTTGAAACCTCTCTAGTCCAAGTAGAATTTGCCTGTTTGTCTCAAACTAGCCAGTAACGAAGAACAGAATGTGCAATCAATCTTGGGTGAGTAAATATGTCATCCGATTCAATCGTTGAAGATTTGCCAGCAGCCCTTTTTGAATAAAGAGGTTTTTGCAAGACAAATACAATAAAATTCAAGATAATAAAAAAATAGTACGCTTGAGGGCAGGACTGCTGTAACATTCTTTGCTTGGTGTTATTTTGCCAGTTCACTCTGTCACAATACTGTACAGGGATGAAAGCAAAAAACCTTCTGATTTATTTTTTTCTTTTTCAGGCCAAGTCTGAGTTTTACCCATCTACCGTTTGTAAAACAAGTTACAGAGGAGGCCCTCGTACACACAAAGCAGTCGCCTAACCTCACAAAATGCAGCCTACACACAACGACGTGACAAAACCCTTATGTCCCACGATAATGGTTGCCCATTAAAAGCCTATCTGCATGTTGTTTTCTTTTAATAATAACGTGTTATTCTCTTTCCGTTACTTTTGAATTATGCTTTGCACTGTATGTGCTATTAGTTGATTGGGGATGAGGGGAAATAGTGTGCGCTCGCAGGTGAACACGCCGTTCGGGCTCATCTAATTGCAAACTGTCACGATTTCACACGATTTTGTCACGTTTATAAATGTGTATTTTGGTGTTAATCTAACGTCGGCTTGTGTGTGGATTTAAATTGAATGTGCACTCGTCCACCGAGATGTGATTAACTGAGTAGCTGACGTCGTCGGCTCTGGCTACTGGAATCATTATTGATAGATTGTTGTTGATTTTTGATTTAACATTGTTGATTGATTTAAACTTGAGAAATGGAATGGAACGTAACCATGCACAATAACACAGCAGCCATAGTGACATAATAGAAAATCGAACGGCACATCATAATAGAATGTGTGTATATTTTTCAGAATCTCATTGTATCTACAGGAGAGTAGTATTGGAGTCTGATCGTTCAACATGCATTATGGAATGCAACTGTTAATTAATGGCGACATTTTGTAGGAAAACGTTTATTTTTCTTTTGTTATTTATTTTAAATGCCCTATTAATCATCGCGAGCGACCAATGTGCTGGTAAGCGTTATTGACCGGACCCATTCTCGATGGGAAATATGACCTTTAATTTATACAGCTAGCTGCCTTTGCTGAGGGTCAGATAATACAAAGGGTCGCTCTATAGCCAGATAAAATATGTAAATCAGGTTCTTCGAGCACCCAGAGTAAATATCAATGTCGAATGAACATTGCTGTAGGATTCAATCACTGATATGGGCGACTAAAGTACTTTTGTAAGGTATCGAATAATGCCATTGGGGCCAGATGACAACAAGCCATAACATCTGTTGCTTTCCTGGCTCAGTTTAAGCTAGATAAAATGCCTGTTTAACTGTCCTGTTTAAGGAAGTAAGATTTAATACCAGCCTACACTTTTAAAGCAGTCTTCATGTATTGAGATTTGATCTACCGGAAAAAAGACCATACGAATGGATATCGGCTCTGAACTTCACAGCTTTCCCCAAGACGTTTTCAATAAAACCGGAACACGGGGATAGATAGAAAGTTCTCTCGCAGATATGTTGGATAGCTACCGGAAATGGTGCTACGTAGGCATGTCTGTAAAGGTGGCCTACTGCTGGAGAAGTGACATTTTATCGAATCCAAATGGGCAGAGCTACCATCCAGTATCCGTCACTCAACAATAATGACCAATGACTGTAATGGCTGTGGACAGTAAATCACATTTTGATTGGTGAAAATAAGTTTGATTGGTTAAAAAGATAATTTACAGCGGAATGTAGCTCCATCAAAACGAGACCCATGAATCCTCATTTAAATAACCACCATAATTCCACCTGTTCCAGAAATTTTGGGATTATCCTGGAAATGCCATACAGGAATTGTTTTCTTTCCATGATGTAAAATGTGGGGTGTTAGCAGTCTTTCAAATGTGAAACTCTGGGTTTAGATCCACAGGGCGACTGCTTGTTCAGCCACCTGGATGTCAGGGAATTTCTCCATCAGCTGCAGGAGCTTTGGCATTATTATGCTACATTGGTGAGTCAGCTGTTTTTGCAATGGGGATTTCATCTGAGGGTTTTTGAAATGGTTTTAAGTGTGTTTTGGAGTATAGACTACCTGTAAGAGATTATACATTTTTCTGTTAAAAGTTGTTTGTTGTTTCTTGATGCATCTCAATAATCATATACAGTTGGATCAGTTATAGCCTACTGTTCTTTACAATTAAAGGCACGTTTCATTCATGCTGCTGAAGGCATCACAATAAATGACCTTTATTGTGATGGGCTAAAATGTGGCACTTTCTGCCATCATAAACTGGGAGGGTTAGCTCCACTGACCAAATGGGAATTCTTTTTATCTGTATTACATTACAAAAGACATTTTTACTGTATGTTCAGTGTACCTGAGCACACTGTGAAAAGCTCTGTCAGTGCACACTTGGGGAGAACGGGTTTTGCCCTGAATGGTTTTGGATGAATTTTGTTTCAGCTCCTTGCCAGCGGCCCAGGAAAATGGCATCCAGTCTACGGCAACTACGGATTGTCTTGGAAGGCTTTGGTAATCGTGGCGCTGATCAACGTCCTGTTTTTGACTTTTGTTTGGCGAAAAATGGTAAGTCTTATATAATCAACAAAGCAGAGCAAAAAATAAAATAAAAAAAAAACACCTGTGAAGTCTCAGCTGCTCTGAACTCATTTGATGACGCTATCCTATCATGCCCATGTCGACATTATCCCAATAAAACCTTCTTGAGACACAATACAGAATCAAAACTACTGAAACAGGCCAGAGAAAATAACCCTTCAACAGCAGCTTCACCAGCTTTATCTCCCCTGACTATTGGCATGATTAATGTCAACAGTTGGCTGGGAACTCTTACAGAAAAGGACCAATGGGGATGTGTCAGGGCAGAAACGAGGCATATGGCGGTTATGATGTGAATAGTTGGGGCTTCAGTAACTGATGTGTCTTCTGACAGGTTAAGACCTTTAATTCCACCAAAGAGGAGCGACATGAGCTCCAGAAGACGCTCCGAGCCCAAATATCCAGGGTCCAGCAACAAGAAGGTGTGCAGCACAGTATTTCTTGTCTAATAATTGCAGTGCATTCAACACATAGCTTGTGAAATTGGCCATGAAGTAGAGAACGAGCCTTAGATGAACTGGCATGACTTCTCTGTGATCTTATGAAGCAACAACGCAAAAGTAAAATGAGAGGTTACATATTTTTGATTTGAGTCATGAGTGCTCTGTGACATTTTCCTGTATTTGCATCCATCTCGCCTTAGAACAAATCAAAACCATTGAACGGGACCTAGATGTCTTGCAGACGGAACAGGCGCAAATGGAGCGGGAGGCAAAAGTCCTGCGGCAGAAGCTGGACGAAAGGGAAGCGCATGAGGAAATGCAGAATGCAGCACAGCAGTACGTTTTAGGGCTGTCATGTTGAAGTTCAGACAGTATTTTTACACATACCATGGGTCTAGCATCCAGCTTTCATGATTCCTTCAACAGATTCTTTGCTACTGCGGGAAATCCAGACAGCTAACACACTGTGCTATAGACCACGTTTCAACACTAATTTGTGACACCTCAAGTCATACGAAATATATCTGCTTTTAAAAAATTATAAATGAAGAATTGTGCCCCTGTACTGCAGGACTGCAGAGTCTCTGGCACGTAGTGAGAGGGAGGCAGAATTGAAGGAGTTGCTTGAGTCTCAGAAACAGAAGATCCTGGAGATGGAGCAGGACCACAAGAAAGCTGAAGACCTCCTCAAGACGCAGGTCAGAGAATTAACCCTGGAGTTTAACGCGTCCCGTTGCAAGTGTAAGAGGTTTGTGCTGACTGTCACCTTCCCTTCTGCTCCACAGATGGAACAACACAAAAGGCAGGCGGAGGAGAATTGGGTAAGAAAGAGCATAGATTTTTTTTTCATAGATGTTTTTTGGGAAATGGCTGCTTGGACAGTTCATTACCTCTTCCTCTGGAATCCAGACGAACACTCTCGCGGCTGAGCATGCCCTGGCAGCTGAGAGGAAAGAGACCGCCGACCTCCGGCAAAAGTGAGGACGTTTCCAGATGTAGAACCGTTAGTTCGCTGATGCGTGCTGGGATATGGACAATGGTCCGAGTTTGTCAGTGAAAAACCTCGTCCTTATTCTGAAGGCTCGGGACTTGATAATGTTTCAGATCGCTTGGGATGATAATGTTTCATGGTCAGGTGAAACTGGCGCTTGTCTGAAAGGTGTTTGTTTCTGCTGGCAGGGTGATTGAGGTCACCACTCAGCTGACAGAAATACAGCAGTCTGTCTCTGTGCCCCCTCCTGTGAAAGGTAAGCTCTTTCCCGTTAATGCCGATCCCTCACTGTTGAAAAAACGGACGTGGTGCGATTGGTGTAGTTTCACAGTGTCTCTATGAACAGTGGAAATTATTTAAACAGGAGATAGTACCACCAAAGGTCAGAGAGCCGTAGTCATCACTGAAAATTGTCTTCTATTAGCCTATCCAATTGGGTGTCTGTATTTCAGAAGGTACAACATGTTTAGGAATGGAGATTTTTTGATTGTTCCTTTTTTCCAATGCGTTGATTGATGTGTAACTGACACATTCTTTTTTTTCTGAACTTTTTATTGTCACTTCTCCAGATGGCAAGACTTCCGGAAAATCGGTAAGTCACTACATCAGTAAAGTGGACATGAAAACGATAAAGACACAAACTTGACTTTGTCCTTTGTGGTGCGTAGCTGTAAATGCTACGGCTGTGCTGCAGTATTATAGGCTGTGAGAATGAACTGCCATGTATGTTTCCACACAGGGAAAAAGTGCTCTTGACGGAGATGGAAAATCTCATGAGGAGAAACAGGTGGAAGAGAAGAGTGACAAGGAGTTGGAGGGTACATTGCGCATTTCTCATAACTGATGGTTATTACAGTCCCAGTCAGTGGTACTGTCAGAATGATTGTTTTCGACTTGCTCAACCTGTTCTGGCTGTGAGTTCCTGGCCTCTGATTCTTGCTCTTCCTTTCGGTCACGATGCACCAAAATTGCACTGATCCTGGACTGCAGTCCGTATTGTGCTCGTTGGTATGAAGTGATTGGTTTATTCAAACAAAACTCATGGCATAGGTATCCCTTTTAATGACTGACAGGTGGTTGTTTTTTTTTTTTGGTTTCAAACCCTTGCCTTTGACACTTCTGCTTTTGAGTTACCAAATCATAACATAAGTAAATACAGTACATCATGTCAATATGAGCCAACTGCATCTTCTTTGGCTGGTGGTGTTTTAGACTCCTGTGAGGTGCCATTATCCACCCTTGTTTGATGGTTTCTTTCTTCCAGGTGGTGCCTCCAAGACGGCTGGCAGTAATGTGGATGAGTTAGTAAGTTACATTTTATGAGTTCTTGGCATCATTGTAGATAAAGTTATTTGGTCATGTCACACATAATCTTTTTTATTTTGACACGAGTTTAAAATGCATCAGGCACAGTTGTAGATGTGGTCATACAGGCTGTGATTTTCTCTGATGTGTTTCTGTCATGTAAAGATTGCTAATGCTATCAAAGAGGAGCAAAGCAAGCATGAGGAGACACTGAAGGCATCTGAGCTCAAGAGCCAGCAGCTGGAGGGTACATTTGTCAAAGATAACCTCTCATCCCATCATAACGATCCACCTCAGTTCCATGTGTCCGAGATGTGACTGTTATTTGTGCTTCAGGAAAAATCAAAACGCTGAAAGAGGACCGTGATGCTCAGAAAAATGACATGCTCAAGCTGCAAATTCAGATCTCCTGTTTACAACGAAAACTGAGCAATCTGAGCGAGCTGTGTGAGAAGAAAGACCAGGTTATCCAGCAGTAAGTAGCAAACAACACTGCAGAGGAAAATGGCTTTGTGCACAAGACTCAAGACTAATGCAGGACTGGTGGCACATCTAGAGTGTTCCATGTACATCTGCAGTGAGGAGCAAGCAATGTACACTCTGAGAAAACAGTGATGGAATACAACTTTCGATAAGCCAGGCAGCACACCATGTTGTCATCTGTATCTGAAATGTTGTAAATTGAACAGGTGGTGAATTGTAGATATGAAATATATGTTGTATAACAGTAAACAGCACAAGAACTAAGTGTGAAAAAGGTTGGTGCATTCGTGGCGTGAAGCCTCCATGTTCTCTGTTGTAGGAAGTCTGCTCAGGTGGACTCTGAGCGTCGGGAAAAACATCTGAAAGTGAAGGAGGTGCTCAGGTCTCATAAACAGAAGATCCAAGAGATTGAGACGGAGCGTCAGAAGATGGCTCACTCCTACATTTCTGAGGTGAACAACTGCCGAAAACACAAATACCAAATACTGCACCTACCTGTTCTCAAGAATCACTTTAGTACAGTGTGATGCATTTCTACATTACTGCCCCCAGAAGCTGCATTTGTATTTAATATGCAGTGTAACGGTACTTCACAGGTAACTAACTGATTCTTTTTGTCGAATATATTTGCAAAGTACACTGTATTTTCTCACATTCAAAGTGTAGCATATGCACAAAATGTATCCGTTTTATTTGTTCTTCCTGTAGTAAGTGGTTAGAACTCCGGTTTGAATTGCTCAGTTAATTGTGATGTAATATGTGGTTCTAAATTTGAGCTGTCTCTCCACAGATTGAAGCTCTAAAAAAGAAGCAAAATTCGGTAAGGATGACATAATCAGGTAGTTTTGTGAGTCATCGTCGTTCTCCAGGATAGAATGCTAATTCTGACTCCTTCCCCTCCAGGTAAAATGTGGCCCTGCTGGACGCCCACTGACAGCAAACAGAAAAGAGATCAGAACTCCTCAGAATAAGTAAGTTCATTCACAACCAGACTACTTAAATGGGTTGTAGACCCTGCAACGGCCCATGGCTTTATTTTAAAATGAACTGTAAAGTCCTAATTAATCTCAACCATAATCTTAAATGGTGATAGCGTACTCAGTGGACTTTGTAGTGCATTCTTATTCCTTACGGAAAGTGCTGCCGTTTTGGTCATGATTTTATGTGATTTCACATTGTACAGGGCAGAGGTCAGCACTCCCCCAGCTGAACAGGGGTCACAGGAGAAACTGTACCTGGAGAAACTGCAAGCAGAGGAGAAGAAAACACAGGAGCTGATAGGTATGCTGCTAAGAGAGTATTTTGGTACCCAAATGATCCATTCCCACTTCCTGTATCTGAATTGTGACCGTTTGTGCTCCAGAAAAAATCCGAGCCCTACAGCAGGACAGAGATGCTGTGAAGGATGAGAGGTCCCTGTTGGAAGATCAGGCTGCAGCCCTGCAGGCTAAACTGCAGAACATGAGTGAGCTGTGTCAACTCAAAGAGCAGGCCCTCCAGCAGTAAGTAACAAGCAGCCAAGTATACGGGCCAATGGCCAGGGAAAGATGGGGTCTGTGTACACATGGCTTTACTCAAGAGGACATGAGAGTAGGAACTGGATCTTGATCAAGTACATGATGGAGATGATGGTAGGGGTAGTCTATATTTACTGTGGATGTACCAGACAGCATACCATGCTGGCTGACATAACTGACAGAGATGATTTCAATATTATGGGAATCTGAATGGGAGAATGATTTTGCATTGGTTACCAGGGGCCTCCATACTCTCTGTTGCAGGAAGGTGGCTCAGATGGAGTCTGAGCGTCGTGATTGTGAGCTGAAGATAAAGGAGCTGGTCATGTGTAATGAGGAAAAGGTACAAAATATTGAGAGTGAGCATCTGAAAATGGAGCTCTCCTACACAGCTGAGGTGAAGAACTGTCTCCAAATTGCACACCCCTCCACAAGAGTCACATTTTGTGCAGTAATGGTGGAGTTTGTAGATGTGTATGTATGGTTCTGAAAGAAGTTAAAACTTTGGATTCACTTATGTGTTTTGTGAGAAGCTTGTTCATGCAGCAGAAGAACTGAATGTGTGTCTGGAGAAACTGAGGGCAGAGGAGAAAAAGACCCAGGACCTGGCAGGTATGCTGCCCAGAGAGCCATTTTCAAAATCCAAATGATTCATTTCAACTTCCTGTGTCTGAGTTTAGTTCATTTTTGCTTTAGAAAAAATCCAAACGCTGGATCAGGACAGAGATGCAGGGAAAAATGAAAAGTCCCAGTTGGAACAGCTCACTGCAACCCTCCAAAGGGAACTCCAAAACATTAATGAACAGTGCCAACAGAAAGAGCAGGATCTGCGGAAGTAAGTAGAAAGCAACATGCTATGAATGATGGGTAGTGTGCACCACATGCCATTGCACATGTGTGCAGAAATTAAGTGGCATACCTTCATATTGATGCATTTTTCCCCTATTCATCTTTTATTTTGGATACAAAGAACAGGTAGTCCACAAACAGAAGAATAATAAGCTATAAAATGTTACCAGACAACATACCATGTTGACTGACATAACTGACAGAGATGATTTAAATATTATGGGAATCTGGATGGGAGAATGAGTTTGCATTGGTTACCAGGGGCCTCCATACTCAACTCTGTTGCAGACAAAGGTGGCTCAGATGGAGTCTGAGCGTCATGATAGTGAGCTGAAGATAAGGGAGCTGGTCATGGCTAATGAGCAAAAGGTCCAAAATATTGAGAGTGAGCATCAGGAAACGGAGCTCTCCTACACGGCTGAGGTGAAGAACTGTCTCCAAATTGCACACCCCTCCACAAGAGTCACATTGTGTGCAGTATGGTGAAGTTTTTAGATCTGTGTGTATGACTCTGACTGTCACCTCTCTCTCCAAAGATTAAATCTCTGGAGAAGAAATGGCATGATAATTTGGTAAGGGCAACATAATCAAGCATTTTTGTTAGTCAATGTCTTTGCCCAAGACAGAGGGTTAATCTCTGTCTCGCTCCCTTCAGATGAGAGCTTTTGCCTCTGACCATGCACTGAAAGTCAGCAAAAAAGAAGTGGCAGATCTCCGCAAGCAGTGAGTAAATGTGCTTCCCATAACCCAACTAGTGTTACTCACATGCCCAATGGTGGTATATAGCTCTTGGTTATTATTAACTGGCTCTTTGGTGACTATTAAATAATATTTGTTCAAGGTTCCAAGATGTAGCCGACTAAAGGTTAGCATCTGAGATGGTGATAGCCTTGGATTCCACGTTTGGGGTGGGTGATCTTTGCTTAAGGAAAATGGCCGCTGTTTCTGTGGTCTGAAAGATGTGATTTTCACCATTTCAAAGGCTGGATGAGGTCAAGACTGAGCTGGCTGATCTCCAGAGACCACAGTCTGAGCCCACTCCTGGCTGTTCCTTTTGGGAGACAACCCCTGGTGAGAAAAGTGACTCTCCACCCTTAGAATCCTTCACCCAATCTGCTACAGTCACATGATGAAAAGGCTTTCCCTGTTTTCTCTTGCTTTATTAGACACTGATGCACACAGATCTCAGTTCAGCACCCAGTTCATGCAGTCTGAGTCCTCTTATCACCCCTGACTTGTCCCTCTCTTGTAGGTGGGCCAGTGACAGCAACAAACCTGCCTCACAAGTCTTCACATGAATTGGTATGTGAACAAGTGACTAAGAAGGTTTTAGGTTTTAGAGCTTCATAGCAAAGCAAGAAAAATCAATCATTCACACCATTTTGAAACATTCATTGTTGCTTTGCATGACTGAATTGAGTCAGGCCATGCCAGTTAATTATAACACTGAATATCTGTAAAATACCTCAGCTACACTTTTAAGCTGAAGATACTGGATGTGCATTTATAGTCAGTGAAGTTAAAAAATTTGGATTCATTCATGTGTTTTCAGTTTCAGGACCAGCTTCCTCATGCCGTTGAAGAAGAACGAAACCTGTACCTTAAGAAACTGAGGGATGAGGAGAAAAAGACCCAAGAACTGGAAGGTACACTGCTCAAACAGTCACTTTTTGATAACCTAAATGATGAGTCTCAATTTCCCAATCTAAATTGTGATGTCTTTTTTTCAGGCAAAATCCTAACAGAGGTGCAGCTAAGACATGCTCTGGAAATAGAAAAATCCCATTTTGAACGTGAAGCTGCAACCCTCCAAGAAGAACTTGATAAGATGATCGATCTGTCCCAAAGGCAAGAACAGACTCTCCAACAGTAAGTAATGAGCAATACACAATGTCCAGGGGAAGACAGGTTTGCACAAGAGGAGATGTGTGTCAGATCTTTGTAATGCTGTCATTTAAATTGAGCAAACATCAACAACTTGAAAACCAATGTCAAAAAAGCTGCACTATGGCATGAGCTTCATTGTGTAAAATGTGATGTGGAACTCTTTCAGCTCTGATATCTGGGTAACCTCCAGATAAGACCACCTTCCTTAGGTTGAGGGTCATACTGTACTGTTTCATGTGTTTAAACATGCAGGCTGATGGTCCACGGCTGTGGTGGAATCCCCATGCTCGGCTTGCTGTGTTGCAGGAAAGTAATGCAGGTGCAAGCAGCACTGCTAGAAAAGGAAGAAGAAATCCAGTGTGTGCTGCAGGCACAGAGCCTGAGAATCAGGGAGATGGAGGAGGAGCGTGAGAAAATGCAGGGCGCCTACCTGGCTCAAGTAAGCAAGGCTGTCCAGCGGACTCATACACAAGAGCCATCTTTGGACAGGGCTCATGGCTCCATTTGTCCACTTCAGCAAATTAAACATGTTCCCAAAGATTTTTAATCAATTGTGAGCAATTGATAGTTTAGTGAGTTGCTGGTTTTAAACAAATACCAGAATACGTTATAGTTCATGTTGGTGAACCACTGTGGGTAAACTTTACCCACTATGGGTAACATGTAGTCAAACATTGCTCATAGTTCAGAATTTTTTGCATGATCTGTTTTAATCACTGTCATTTCAGAGAAATGTAGATAATTAGATCTTATGCTCTCTGCCATCTGTTTCTGACCAGATTGAAAATGAAGAGAGGCAAGCCAAGGAGAATTTGGTAAGGGAGTGATCAGTAGATTTGAGAGCTGATATGGTTGTCCAGGTTTGAATGTTAACATCTTCTGTGCCTCTAGATGAAAGCAGAGTCCTCAGAAGAAGCATTGGCTGCTGAGAGGAAAATGACAGCAATCCTCCAAAATCAGTAAGATTGTTATTTTTGTATATTATTTACACATGTATATTGATTTACTACACCCTCTGCTACACCTATTCAAGTGGCCAATTTATCTGCACTTGGGTGGGTTCACTTTTTTAATATACCATATGACAGAGTTCAACACCTCTTAATCACAGGTTCTTCAGTTGTGTGTTTGTAGCAGGGGCGGAGTCTGAATTGTCTGAATTCTGTTTTTTCTGCATTATGCAGGTTGGATGAGGTCAAAGCTGAATTAGCTAAGTTCCAGCAGGCCGTCTCTGAGCCAGTGTCTGACCCCTATGCAGGTAAGACTCAGTCTATCACGGCAACCAAAATGCACTCTGCTCTGTTTCCATTGCTCTGTAAGATTACTGTAAAGCCAAGATGGCATGCCAAAATAAGTTGATGAAGTGGTCACAAAGACAGCCGGAAAAGCCTGTTTGGTTCCTGTTGGACATGCGGCGATTGAAATTTCAGTGTGCGTTAATCACAGCTCCCTAAGTTTGTACAGTATCATTTCACAGAGCAGCAGATTTTGAGCTAGCATACTCTGTCTCAGCAGATGTGGAGACCATGGAGACCACTTTCACTCACACAAGTGAGTACGACGTCCCTCAAACCTGGAACCTTGTGGAAATGGAGGATTCCCCCCCCAGTCGCAGTCAGCGCAGTTACTCTGTGACATCGGTATCTTCAATCAAACGCAAAGGCGCAAAGTGCCTAAAGTTCTTCAAGAGATTGTAATAAAACAGGTAAGTGATCTGTGCATCTCTTCGCCATTGCCAGTCACTCACTGGTCTACCAGCTCAGCTGAGCTCTGCACAGCCCTGCTACTTCTCACCCCACAATTCTCATGGCCATTGCCATCACTGGCTTAGTCATATCTTTAATTCCAATCCAGTTTATGACTCTGCCACAAGCTAACAGTTAGCACTTGAATAAGCTAATAGAACATCAGGGCAGTGAACTGTTACCTGTAGCATTACTAGAGAAGGGAGGGCTTTTCCTGTCTTGTCATGCCAAGAGCGTCTCCTCTGTCCTTGATTATATTGAAATGGGTTTTCACTAGGCATGGGGCAAAATAAAAAATTTTATATCAGGGTTATCCTGGCCAAAATAATTGTGATTATCAATTATCCTGATATTCATCAAAATATGCTTAAAACTGTAAAAATGGCACTAAAACATACTGGAATCACTTTACCTCACATTTTGTGTACAAATATTTTATATTGCATCATAACTTGTGAATGCACAGTAAATGAATAACTTGTTTTGTTTTCAGATCACACAGACAGAGATACAGCAAGGACAGCAGAATGAATGCAACAAAAAAACAGCAAAAAAAAAAAAAACAATCAAACAATCTTAAATAAGGTAATCATAAATTCTAATATATAGTACTGTATTAAATAATTGTTGTTAATGATAATATATAATATAAATTGTAAGGCATATTTATCCCCCTGCATAAATAAAAGATAAAAAATAACAATAGCAACATTGTGTGAGTCTGTTCTTTAAATAAGTCCAACTGGCATTGTGGCATAGAGTCAAACTATAGTACAGTTATTTAGCTGACACTTTTACCCAAAGTGACTTACAGCTGAAGGCAAACCAAGGGCCAATCCCCCAAACTGTTGTAATTTGAACCCGTTTTAGTAAAAAAACCTGAACAGCACTGTGGCACTATTCTGTCATCAAACAGTAGTGCTAGCCTTGTGGCTTAGAGAGTGAAGCGTCCCGAACCTTGGACCTTTTCAAGATAGATTGAGGTGCAAAATATTGGCATGTTCACTTTTTCTGGCTTTAGTTGTGATCGTAGAGGTGTGAGAATGTGCCCATTGGAAGGAACACCAGCTGCAGGTATGAATAGAAGCCTGTGTGCAACCCTATAAAGGTGACACATTTACTCTTAAAAAGCTCTGAAGGAAACACAAATTTACAAATGCAGTCACTGGAAAAAAATTGTGAAAACCTCTTAAAGAAAAGGCCAAAGGCTTGTATACCAAAATCTTTTTTATTTGAGGAGCACATGGGTATAGTTCCTTAAAAACAAAACCAACCTGTCTCTTTGAAGCACAATAAAATGACTCCTGACTGAAGAGAATAGCAAAAAATAAAAATTGGCAAGTATAAAGGTCACATGCCATGTTTCCCAAGGACTTAATATTAAAGATATGCACCAAACATAAGAGTGTGCAATTTTTTTGCAAGAAGAGAAGGTGGTCCATATGCTCTGGCAGAAGGCAACTTCTCTGAGGAGTTCAAATGTTCCAGCTGTGGAGAAGACCCTTTCAGCTGGGACACTTGTCCCTGGAACGCAAAGATAGCGTTTTGCCTGGCGGGACAAAAGGGGGTACTCTCCCTCATGCATGCTCCACCACTTAAGTGGATTTTTGGAGAGGGGTACAGGTGCTACTTCCCTGTATTTACTGTATCTGTTTCTACCATAGAGATTATGGGTAGCTACACTATATGCATAATCCTCCAGTATCTTTTAATTTACTATATGTGCTGCATTTTTTGTAGTTGACACTGTATGAATATATGTTTCAAGTGATTATTTTTATCATATTATTTTGTATGTTTTTGACATTAAGGTTTAAAAATGAGATGTAACTTACATCCTGTGTCCTAACTTGCTCAAGAGAGGCAGGCTCATTAGTCAGCCTGGTAAATGTGTCCTCACGGTCCTCAACAGAGGCGAAAGGAATGGTCTTAAACCAGAGGTGCTAATAAATTAGGAAATCTTAATTTTGGTGAATTTGTTTATTTTATAAATAAATGTATGATTTTGGTTGGTTGCAGAGGAACATGAATAAACTAGTGGTTTTTTTTTGCATCTCAACAATGTTATTTATTTTTTCATTGTGTGTTTGCTGCATTTACAGTCAGTAATGCCAATAATTCTGGAGTTGACTGTAAATTTACAGTGGGGCAAAAAAGTATTCAGTCAGCCACCAATTGTGCAAGTTCTCCCACTTAAAAAGATGAGAGAGGCCTGTAATTTTCATCATAGGTACACTTCAACTATGAGAGACAGAATGAGAAAAAAAAATCCAGAAAATCACATTTTTTGATTTTTAAAGAATTTATTTGCAAATTATGGTGGAAAATAAGTATTTGTTCAATATCAAAAGTTCATCTCAATACTTTGTTATATTCCCTTTGTTGGCAATGACAGAGGTCAAACATTTTCTGTAAGTCTTCACAAAGTTTTCACACACTGTTGCTGGTATTTTGGCCCATTCCTCCATGCAGATCTCCTCTAGAGCAGTGATATTTTGGGGCTGTCGCTGGGCAACACAGACTTTCAACTCCCTCCAAAGATTTTCTATGGGATTGAGATCTGGAGACTGGATAGACCACTCCAGGACCTTCAGCCACTCCTTCGTTGCCCGGGCGGTGTGTTTGGGATCATTGTCATGCTGAAAGACCCAGCCATGTTTCATCTTCAATGCCCTTGCTGATGGAAGGAGGTTTTCCACTCAAAATCTCAGGATACATGGCCCCATTCATTCTTTCCTTTACACGGATCAGTCGTTCTGGTCCCTTTTCAGAAAAACAGCCCCAAAGCATGATGTTTCCACCCCCATGCTTCACAGTAGGTATGATGTTCTTTGGATGCAACTCAGCATTCTTTCTCCTCCAAACACGACAAGTTGAGTTTTTACCAAAAAGTTCTATTTTGGTTTCATCTGACCATATGACTTTCTCCCAATCCTCTTCTGGATCATCCAATTGCTCTCTAGCAAACTTGAGACGGGCCTGACATGTACTGGCTTAAGCAGGGGGACACGTCTGGCACTGCAGGATTGGAGTCCCTGGCAGCGTAGTGTGTTACTGATGGTAGCCTTTGTTACTGTGGTCCCAGCTCTCTGCAGGTCATTCACTAGGTCCCCCCGTGTGGTTCTGGGATTTTTGCTCACTGGTCTTGTGATCATTTTGACCCCACGGGGTGAGATCTTGTGTGGAGCCCCAGATTGAGGGAGATTATCAGTGGTCTTGGATGTCTTCCATTTTCTAAGAATTGCTCCCACAGTTGATTTCTTCACACCAAGCTGCTTACTTATTGCAAATTCAGTCTTCCCAGCCTGGTGCAGGTCTACAATTTTGTTTCTGGTGTCCTTTGACAGCTCTTTGGTCTTGGCCATAGTGGAGTTTGGAGTGTGACTGTTTGATGTTGTGGACAGGTGTCTTTTGTACTGATAATGAGTTCAAACAGGTGCCATTAATCCAGGTAACGAGTGGAGGACAAAAAAGCCTCTTAAAGAAGAAGTTACAGGTCTGTTAAAGCCAGAAATCTTGCTTGTTTGTAGGTGACCAAATACTTGTTTGACCGAGGAACTTACCAATTAATTCATGAAAAATCCTACAATGTGATTTCCTGGATTCTTTGCCCCCATTCTATCTCTTATAGTTGAAATGTACCTATGATGAAAATTACAGGCCTCTTTCATCTTTTAAGTGGGAGAACTTGCACAATTGGTGACTGACTAAATACTTTTTTGCCCCACTGTATATATTCTCCTGAAAATCCTGAAAAGACAAAATACTTTAAATCGTAGTAAATGAACTGTAATATCTGCCCATGGGTGACAAAGTTGTCAGAAATGATTAGAAAGGGAGTAAATGAGATGTATATGTTCTCCTGAAAATCGTGAAAACACATAAGACTATAGCCTTACCTCCAAAAGTGAGAAAAATGGGTTGACAAAAAAATATTTAATTTTTTTACTTTAAATCGTACTAAATGAACTGTACAATCTGCCCATGGGTGACAAAGTTGTGAGAAATGATTAGAAACGGAGTAAATGAGATGTATATGTTCTCCTGATAATCGGGAAAAGACATAAGACAATAGCCTTACCTCCAAAAGTGAGAAAAATGGGTTGACTGAAAAGTATTTTATTTTTTTAATTTAAATCGTAGTCAATGAACTGCACAATCTGACCATGGGTGTGAAAGTTGTCAGAAATTATTAGAAAGGGAGCAAATAAGATGTACATGTTCTCCTGAAAATCGTGAAAAGACATAAGACTATAGCCTTACCTCCAAAAGTGAGAAAAATGGGTTGACAGAAAAATATTTGATTTTTTTACTTTAAATCGTAGTTAATCAACTGTGCTGTCTGCCCATGGGTGACAAAGTTGTGAGAAATGATTAGAAACGGAGTAAATGAGATGTATAATCGTGAAAACACACAAAAGACGATAGCCTTACCTCCAAAAGTGAGAAAGATGGGTTGACAGAAAAATATTTCATTTTTGTACTTGCGGTCGTTCTAAATGAACTGTATTGTCTGCCCATGGGTGAAAACATTGTCAGAAATGATTAGAAAGGGAGTAAATGAGATGTATATGTTCTCCTGAAAATACTGAAAAGACATAAGACTATTGCCTTACCTCCAAAAGTGAGAAAAATGGGTTGACACCAAAATATTTGATTTTTTTACTTTAAATCATAGTAAATGAACTGTAAAATCTACCCATAGGTGACAAAATTGTCAGAAATGATTAGAAAGGGAGTAAATGAGATGTATATGTTCTCCTGAAAATCGAGAAAAGACATAAGACTATTGCCTTACCTCCAAAAGTGAGAAAAATGGGTTGACACAAAAATATTTGATTTTTTTACTTCAAATTGTAGTGAATGAACTGTACAATCTGCCCATGGGTGACAAAATTGTCAGAAATGATTAGAAAGGGAGTAAATAAGATGCATATGTTCTCCTGAAAATTGGGAAAAGACGTAAGACTATAGCCTTCCCTCCAAAAGTGAGAAAAATGGGTTGAAAGAAAAATATTTGATTTTTTTTACTTTAAATCATTGTAAATGAACTGTACAATCTGCCCATGGGTGACAAAATTGTCAGAAATGATTAGAAAGGGAGTAAATGAGATAGAAAGGTAGAAAAGTGGATAAGGGGATTAAATACCTGGGTAGAATTGTGAGAAAGGGGGATAAACCCTGGGGTAGAAAAGTGGGAAGAGGGGTTAAATACAAGGGTAGAATAGTGAGCAGGGGGGTTAAATACTGGGGTAGAACAGTGGGTCGGGGGGTTAAATACTGTGGAAGAATAGTGAAAAAGGGGATTAAACAGTGGGGTAGAATGATGCATAGGGGGGTTAAACACTGGGGTAAAAGACTGGGTCGGGGGGTAAAACACTGGGTTAGAATCGTGGGTTGGCGGGTTAAACACTGGGGTAGTAAAGTGGCTATGGGGGTTAAATACTGGGGTAGCATAGTGGGTTGGGGGTTAAACACTTGGGTAATATGGTGAGTAAGGGGTGTAAACACTGGGGTAGAATCGTGGGTCGGGGGGTTAAACACAAGGGTAGAACGATTGATTAGGGGGTTAAATACAGGGGTAGAATAGTGAGTAAGGGGGTTAAACACTGGGGTAGAATCGTGCGTAGGGGGGTTAAATTCTGGGGTAGAATCGTGGGTTGTGGAGTTAAACACTGGGGGAGAATAGTGCGTTGGGGGTTAAACACAAGGGTAGAACAGTGGATTAGGATGTTAAATACGGGGGTAGAGCAGTGAGTATGGGGGTTCAACACTGGGGTAGAATTGTGCGTAGGGGGGTTAAATACTGGGGTCGAATAGTGGGTAGGGGGTTAAACACTGGGGTAGAACAGTGAGTTAGGGGGTAAACACTGGGGTAGAATTGTGGGTAGGGGGGTTAAACACTGGGGTAGCACAGTGGGTTGGGGGTTAAACACTGGGGTAAAATGGTGAGTAAGGGAGTTAAACACTGGGGAAGAACAGTCAGTGAGGGGGTTTAACACTGGGGCACAATCGTGGGTCGGGGGTAAAAAAAAGGGTAGAACAGTGGATTAGGGGGTTAAATACCTGGGTAGAATAGTCAGTAAGGGGGTTTAACACTGGGGTAGAATTGTGCGTAGGTGGGTTAAACACTGGGGTAGAATAGTGGGGGAGGTTGAACACCGGGGTAGAACAGTGAGTAAGGCGGTTAAATACTGGGGTAGGACAGTTGATGGGGTGTTAAACACAGGGGTTGAATCGTGGGTAAGTGGGTTAAACACTAGTGTACAATCGTGGATTAGGGGGTTAAATACTGTTGTAGAATCATGAATAAGGGGGTTATACACTGGGGTAGAAAAGTGCTTAGGGGGTTAAACACTGGGGTAGAAGAGTGGGTTGGGGGTTAAACACTGGGGTAGAACAGTTGATCGGGGGGTTAAACACTGAGGTAGAATAGTGAGTAAGGGGGTTAAACACTGGGGTAGAAAAGTGCGTAGGAGGATTAAACACTAGGGTATAATCGTGGGTTGGGGGGTTAAACACTGGGATAGAACAGTGGGTTTGGGGGATTAAATACTGGGGTAGAATCGTGGGTAAGTGGGTTAAACACTAGTGTAGAATCGTGGATTAGGGGGTTAAATACTGTGGTAGAATAATGAGTAAGGGGGTTACACACTGGGGTAGAAAAGTGCTAAGGGGGGGTTAAACACTGGGGTAGAATCTTTGGTTGGGGGTTAAACACTAGGGTAGAATGGTGAGTAATTGGGTGAAATACTGGGGTAGAACAGTGAATAAGGGGGTTTAAAACTGTGGTAGAAGCGTGGGTGAGGGGGTTAAACAATAGGGTAGAATAGTGGGTAAGGGGCTTAAACATTGGGGTAGCTTCGTAAGTAAGGGGGTTAAACACTGGGTTAGAAAAGTGAGAAAGGGGTTCACACACTGGGGTAGAATAGTAAGATGGTAAAACACTTGGGTAAAATAGTGGGTAGGTAGGTTAACCACTGAGGTAGAAAAGTGGGTCAGGGGGTTAAACACTGAGGTAGAATTGTGTGGAGGGGGTTGAAACAGTCGGGTAGAATAGTGGGTTGGGGGTAAACACTGCAGTAGACAAGTAAGTAAGGGAGTTTTATACTGGGGTAGAATAGTAGGTTGGGGGTTAAATAATGGGATAGAATAGTGAGGAAGGGGATTAAACACTGGGGTAGAAGAGTGCGAAGGGGGGTTAACCACTGGGGTATAATTGTTTGTTGGGGGGTTAAACACTAGGGTAGAACAGTGAGTAAGGGGGTTAAATACTGGGGCAGAATAGTTGGTAGGGGGGTTAAATACTGGAGTAGAACAGTGGGTCAAGGGGTTAAACAGTGGGGTAGAATGGTGAGGAAGGGGTTTTAAAACTGGGGTACAATCGTTGGTAGGGGGGTTAAACACTTGGGAAGAGTGGTGGGAAAGGGGGTAAACACTGGGGTAGAACAGTGAATCAGGGGGTTAAATACTGGGGCAGAATAGTTGGTAGGGGGGTTAAACACAGGGGTAGAATAGTGAGTTAGGGGGTTAAACACTGGGGTAGAACAGTGGGTTGGGGGTTAAACACTGGGGTAAAATGGTGAGTGGGGTTTAACACTAGGGTAGAATCGTGGGTCGGGGGGTTAAACACAAGGGTAGAATAGTGGATTTGGGGGTTAAATACTGGGTAAGAATAGTGAATAAGGGGTTAAAAACTGGGGGAAAATAGTGGGTTGGGAGGTTGAACACTGGGGTACAACAGTGAGTAAGGCGGTTAAACACTAGGGTAGAACAGTGGGTTGGGGGGTTAAACAATGGGGGAGAATTGTGGGTTGGGGGGTTAAAAACTGGGGTAGAATAGTGAACGAGGGGGTTAAACAATAGGGTAGAATAGTGGATTTGAGGGTTAAATACTGGGGAAGAATTGTGAGTAAGGGGGTTCATATCTTGGGTAGAATAGTGCGTAGGGGGGTTAAAAACTAGAGAAGAAAAGTGGGAAGGGGAGTTAAACAGTGGGGAAGAATAGTGGGTCGGGGGGTTAAACACTGGGGTAGAATCGTGGATTTGGGGGATAAATACTGTGGTGGAAAAGTGAGAAAGGGGGTTAAACACTGGGATAGAATAGTCCATAGGGGGGTTAAAGACTGGGGGATCATAGTGGGTTGGTTGTTGAACACTGGGGTAGGATGGTGACGAAGGGGGTTAAACACTGGGGTAGAAAATTCAGGAAGGGGGTTTAACACTGGGGAAGCAGAGTAGGTAGGGTGTTAAACACTGGGGTAAAAAAGTGAGAAAGGGGTTAACACACTGAGGTAGAATCGTGGGTTGGGGATTGAACAGTGGGGTAGACCAGTGAGTAAGGGGGTTAAATACTGGGGTAGAAAAGTTGGTAGGGGGGTTAAAAACTGGGGTAGAATGGTGGTAGGGGGTTAAACACTGGGGTAGAAAAGTGGGTAGGGGGGTTAAATACTGGGGTAGTATAGTGGGTTGGGGGTAGAAATGGTTGGGTAAAAGGGTGAGTATAGTGGGTTAAAAATGGGTAGAACAGTCAGTAAGGGGTTAAACACTGGGTAGAACAGAATAGTAAGGGGTAACACTGGGATAGAATAGTGGGTAGGGGGGTTAAACACTGGGGTAGCAGAGTGGGTTGGGGGTTAAACACTGGGGTAGAACAGTGAGTAAGTTTGTTAAAAACTGGGGTAGAATGGTGAGTAAGGGGGTTAAAAACTGGGTTAGAAAAATTGGTAAGGGGTTTAAATACTGGGGTAGAATAGTTGGTAGGGGGGTTTAACACTAGGGTAGAATAGTGGGTAGGGGGTATATACTGGGGTAGTATAGTGGGTTGGGGAGTGAAATGGTTGGGTAAAAGGGTGAGTAAGGGGGTTAAACACTGGGGTAGAACAGTCAGTAAGGGGGTTTAACACTGGGGTAGAATCATGGGTCGGTGGGTTAAACACAAGGGTAGAATAGTGGATTTAGGGTTAAATACTTTGGTAGAATAGTGAGGAAGGGGTTTAAACACTGGGGTAGAATAGTGCGTAGGGGGGTTAAACACTGGGGGAGAATTGTGGATTGGGACGTTAAACACTGGGGTAGAACAATGAGTAAGGGGATGAAAAACTGGGGTAGAATCGTTGGTAGGGGGGTTAAACACTGTGGTAGAATCGTGGGTTGGGGGGATAAATACTGGGGAAGAATGGTGAGTAAGGGGGTTTTTAAACTGGGGTAGAACATTGGGCAGGAAGGTTCAACACAAGGGTAGAAAAGTGGATAAGGGGGTTAAACACCTGTGTAGAATACTAAGGAAGGGGATTAAACACTGGGGTAGAATAGTGCATAGGGGGTGAAAACATTGGGGAAGAATAGTGGTTTTGGAGGTTGAACACTGGGGTAGAACAGTGAGTAAGGTGGTTAAACACTGGGGAAGAAAAGTCAGTAAGGGTGTTTAACACTGGGGTAGAATCGTGAGTCGGGGGATTAAACACAAGAGTAGAACACTGGATTAGGGGGTTAAATCCTGGGGTAGAATGGTGAGTAAGCGGGTTAAACACTGGGGTAGAATAGTGAGTAGGGGGTTTAAAACTGGGGTAGAATAGTGGGTCGGGGGTAAAAACTGGGGTAGAATAATGAGTCAGGGGGTTAAAGACAGGGGTAGAATAGCGCGTAGGGGGGTTAAACACAAGGGTAGAATCGTTGGGTGGGGTGTTAAACACTGGCGCAGAATGGTGAGTAAGGCGGTTAAACACTGGGGTAGAATAGTCAGTGAGGGGGTTTACAACTGTGGAAGAATAGTGGGTCATGGGGTTAAACAAAACGGTAGAATACTTCTTAAGGGGGTTAAACACTAGGGAAGAAGAGTGCGTCGGGGGGTTGAACACTGGAGTAGAACAGTCAGTAGGGGTGTTAAATACTGGGGTAGAATAGTGGGTAGGGGGGTTAAATATGTTGGTAGAAGAGTGGGTCAGGGGGGTTAAATACGAGGGTAGAAAAGTGAGTAAGGGGGTTAAAACAATGGGGTAGAACAGTTAGTCAGGGGGTTTAAAACTTGGGTAGAATAGTGGATCGGGGGGTTAAATAATGGGGTAGAACAGTTAGTCAGGGGTTTAAAACTTGGGTAGAATAGTGGTAGGGGGTTAAACAATGGGGTAGAATAGTGAGTAAGGGGTTAAACACTGGGGTAGAATAGTCAGTGAGGGGGTTTACAACTGTGGTAGAATAGTGGGTAATGGGGTTAAACAAAACGGAAGAATACTTCCTAAGGGGGTTAAACACTAGGGAAGAAGAGTGCGTCGGGGGGTTAAACACTGGAGTAGAACCATGGGTTGGGGGGTTAAACACTGGGTAGAATGGTGAGTCAGGGGGTTAAACACTGGGGTAGAACAGTCAGTAAGGGTGTTAAATACTGGGGTATAATAGTGGGTAGGGGGGTTAAATATGTTGGTAGAATCGTGGGTCGGGGGAGTTAAATACTAGGGTAGAACAGTGAATAAGGGGGTTAAAACAATGGAGTAGAACAGTTAGTCAGGGGGTTTAAAACTGGGGTAGAAACGTTGGTTGGGGAGTTAAACACTGGGGTAGAATAGTGGGTTGGGGGGTTAAACACCGGGATAGAATTGTGAGTAAGGGGGTTAAACACTGAGGTAGAAAAGTGAGTAAGGGGGTTTAAAACTGGGTTGGAAAAGTGGGTAGTGGGGTTAAATACTGGGACAGAAAAGTGAGTTAGGGGGTTAAACAGTGGGGTAGAATAGTCCGTAGGGTTGTTAAAGACTGGGGTATCATAGTGGGTTGGGTGTTAAACACTGGGGTAGAATGGTGACTAAGGGGGTTTAACACTGGGGTAGAATGGTTGGTAGGGTGGTTAAATACTGTGGTAGAATTGGGGGTAGGGGGGTTAAATACTTGGGTAGAACAGTGGGTTGGGGGGTTAATTCCTGGGGTAGAACAGTGAGTAAGGGGGTTAAATACTGGGGTAGAGTAGTTGGAAGGGGGGTTTAGCACTGGGGTAGAATGGTGTGTAGGGGGGTTAAATACTGAGGTAGAATTGGGGGTCGGGGGTTAATTACTGGGTTAGAACAGTGAGTAAAGGGGTTAAATACTGGGGTAGAATAGTTGGAAGGGGAGTGAAGCACTGGGGTAGAATAGTGGATTTCGGGGTTAAATACTGGGGTAGAATGGTGAGTAAAGGGGGGAAACACGAGGGTAGAAAAGTGTGTGGGGGGTTCAACACTGGGGTAGAATGGTGGGTTGGGGGGATAAACACAAGGGTAGAATCGCGGGTAATGGGGTTAAATACTGGGGTAGAATAGTGGGTAGGGGGGTTCAACACTCGGGTAGAATTGCGGGTAATGGGGTGAAAATCTGGGATAGAGTAGTGGGTTGGGGTAGACATTGGGGTAGAATTGTGTGTATGGTGGTTAAAACTGGGGTAGATTAGTGGGTAGGGGGCTTAAACAATTGGGTAGCATTGTGGGTTGGGTCTTAAATACTGGGTTAGAATGATGACAAAGGGGGTTAAACACTGGGGTAGAATAGCGGATTAGGGGGTTAAATACTGGGGGAGAATTGTGAGTAACGGGATTAAACACTGGGGTAGAATCGTGGGTTTGGGGGTTAAAAACTGGGGTAGACCAGTGAGTAATAGGGTTACATACTGGGGTAGAAAAGTGGGCTGGGGGGTGAAACACTGGTGTAGAATCCAGGGTTGGGGGTTAAACATTAGGGTAGAATATTAAGAAAGGGGGTTAGAACTGGGGTAGTTTTGTGTCAAAGGGGGTTAAACACTGGGCAAAATAGTGGGTTGGGGAGTTCAACACAGGCGTAGAAGAGTGGGCAAGGGGGTTAAACACAGTGGTAGAATACTGAGTAAGGGGGTTAAACATTGGGGTAGAATCGTGGGTTGGGGGGTTAAACACGAGGGTAGAATAGTGGGGAAGGGCGGTTAAACACTGGGGCAGAATATTCATTAAGGGGGTAAACACTGGGGTAGAATTGTGCAAAAGGGGTTTAAACACTGGGGGGAGAATAGTGGGAAAGAGGGGTAAACACTGAGGTAGAAAAAGTGGTTTGGGGGTTAAACACAGGTGTAGAATAGTGAGAAAGGGGGTTAAAAACAGGGGTAGAAGAATGGGTTGGGAAGTTCAACAAAAGGGTAAAACAGTGGGTAGGAGGGAAAACAGTGGGGTAGAAAAGTGGTTTAGGGGGTTAAACACAGTGGTAGAACACTGAGTAAGGGGGTTAAGCACGAGGGTAGAATAGGGAGTAAGGGGGTTAAACAGTGGGGTAGAATAATGGTTTGGGGGATTAAACATGAGGGTAGAATAGTGGGTAGGGGGGTAAACACTGGGGTAGATTCGTGGGTAGGAAGGTTGAACACTGGGGTAGAATCCAGGGTTGGGGGGATAAACACAGGGTAGAAAAGTGGATAAGGGGGGTTAAACACTGGGGCAGAATTTTAAAAAAGGGGGTTAAACACTGGGGAAAAATGGTGAATAAGGGGGTTAAACAAAAGGGTTGAAAAGTGAGTTGTGTGGTTAAACACTGGGGTAGAAAAATGTGAAAGAGGGGTAAACACTGGGGTAGAACAGTGGGTTGGGGGGTTAAACAAAGGAGTAGAATACTGAGAAAGGGGGTTAAAAACTGCGGTAGAATAATGGGTTGGGAGGTTAAATACGAGGGTAGAATTGTGGGTAAGTGGGTAAAACACTGGGGTAGAATAGCTATAAAAGCGGTTAAACACTGGGGCAGAATAGTGGGTAGGAGGGTAAAACACTGGGGTAGAATAGTGGGTAGGAGGGTAAAACACTGGGGTAGAATAGTGGGTTGGGGGGTGAAACAGAAGGGTAAATAAGTGGGTAAGGGGCGTTAAACACTGGGGCAAAATATTAAGTAAGGGGATTGGACACTAGGGTAGAATTTGGGTAGGAGGGGTAAACACAGGGGGAGATGAGTGGGTAGGGGGGTTAAACACTGGTGCAGAATATGAAGTAAGAGGATTAGAAACTTGGGTAGAATTTTGGCAAATGGGGTTATAAACTAGGGAAGAGTAGTGGGTAGGAGGGTCAGACACTGGGCTAAAATAGTGGATTGGGGAGTTAAACACAGGCGTAGAAGAGTGGGAAAGAGGGTTAAACACTGGGGTAGAATAGTGGGTTGGGGGGTTAAATAGGAGGGTAGAATTGTGGTTAATGGGGGTTAAACATTGGGGAAAAATATTAATTAACAGGGTTAAACACTGGGGTGGAAAAATGAATAAGGGGGTTAAACACTGGGGTAGAATACCAGGAACGGAGGTTAAACACTGGAGTAGAATTGTGGATAGGAGGGTGATACACTGGGGTAGAATTGTGGGTTTGGGGGTTAAACACAGGGGTAGAATACTGGGTTGGGGGGTTAAACACGAGGGTAGAATACTGGGTAAGGGGGGTTAAACACTGGGGTAGAATAGTGGGAAAGGGGTAAAATCGTGGGGTGGAAGAGTGAGTAAGGGCTTGAAACACTGGGGTAGAATTGTGGGATGGGGGTTAATCACTGGGGTAGAATAGTGAGTAAGGGAGCTAAATACTGGTGAAGAATTGTGGCAAAGGGGGTTAAACACTTGGGTAAAATGTTGGAAAAGGGGGTAAACACTGGGGCTGAAGAGTGGGTAGGAGGGTAAAACACTGGGGTAGAATTGTGAGTGAGGGGGTTAAACACAAGGGTAAAAAAGTGGTAATGAGGGCAAAAATGTGGGGTAGAATAGTGGGTTGGGGGTAAAACACTGGGGTAGAATAGCGAGTAAGGGGGATTAAACACTGGGGAGGAATTGTGGGAAAGAGGGGTAAACACTGGGGTAGAAAAGTGGGTTGGGGGTTAAACACAGGGAATTAGTGAAGGGGTTTTTAACAGGGTAGAGAAAGGGAAAACACTGGGGTAGATTAGTGGTGGGTGGGGTAGGAGGTTAAACACTGGAGCAGGTGGGTAGATTACTGGGGTAGTGGGTTTGGGGTTAAACACAGGGGTAGAAACTGGGTTGGGGGGTTAAGCATGAGGGTAGAATACTGGGTAAGGGGGTTAAACACTGGGTAGAATACTGGGGTAGAATAGCTATAAAAGGGGTTAAACACTGGGGCAGAATAGTGGGTAGGAGGGTAAAAAACTGGGGTAGAATCGTCAGTGAGGGGGTTAAACACAAGGATAAAAAAGTGGGTAGGAGGGAAAAACAGGAGGGTAGAAAAGTGATTGAGGGGATTAAACACTGGGGTAGAATATTAAGTAAGGGGGTTAGACACCGGGGTAGAATTGTGGGAAAGGGGGTTAAACACTGGGCAAGAACAGTGGTAAGGGGGTTAAACACTGGGGTAGAATAGTGGGAAAGGGGGTTCAATCCGGGGGTAGAATTCTGAGTATGGGGGTAAAAAACTAGGGTAGAATAGGGAGTAAGGGGTTAAAAAATGGGATCGAAAATTGGGAAAGGGGTTAAACACTGGGGAAGAATAGTGGGTAGGAGGGTAAAAAACTGGAAAAAAATAGTGGGTTGGGGAGTTAAACACAGGCATAGAAGAGTAGGAAAGGGGGTTCAACACAGGGGTAGAATACTGAGTAAGGGGGTTAAGCATGAAGGTAGAATAGAGAGTAAGGGGGGTAAACACTGGGGTAGAATCGTGCAAGGAAGGGGGTTTAACATTGGGGTAGAATAGTGGGTAGGAGGGTGATAAACTGGGTTACAATCGTGGGTTCGGGGGTTAAACACTGGGGTAGAATCGTAGGTAGGAGTGTGATACACTGGGGTAGAATAGTGGCTTCGGGGGTTAAACACTGGGGTAGAATACTGGGTTGGGGGGTAAACCCTGGGGTAGAATCGTGTGGAAGGGGTTAAACACTGGGGTAGAATAATGATTGAGGGGGTTAAACACTGGGGTAGAATAGCAGGAACAGGGGTTAAACACAGCTAGGAGAGTGGGAAAGGGGGTTAAACACTGGGGTACAACAGTGGGTAGGAGTGTGATACACTGGGGTAGAATAGTGGGTTCGGGGGTTAAAAACTGGGGTCGAATACTGAGTAAGGGGGTTAAACACTGGGGAAGAATAGGGGGTAGGAGGGTGATACACTGGGGTAGAAGAGTGGGTTCGGGGGTTAACCACTGGGTTAGAATACTGGGTTGGGGGGTAAAACACCGGGGTAGAAAAGTGGGTAAGGGGATTAAACACTTGGGTTGAAGACTGAGTAAGGCGGTTAAGCACGAGGGTAGAATAGGCAGCTAGGGTGTTAAACACTGGGGTAAAATAGTGGGAAGGAGGGTTGAACACTGGAGAAGAATCCTGGGTTGGGGGGATAAACAGAAGGGTAGAAAAGTGGGTAAGGGGGGTTAAACACTGGGGCAGAATATTAAGGAAGGGGGTGAAACACGAGGGTAGAAGAGCGGGAACGGGGGTTAAACACGTAGGTTGAATACTGGAAAAGGGGTAAAACACTGGGGTAGAATCGCGAGTAAGGGGGTAAAACACTGGGGAAGAAAAGTGGGTAGGAGGGTTAAACACTGGGGTAGAATAGTGGGGTGGGGAGTTAAACACTGGGGCAGAATATTAAATGAGGGGGTTAAACAATGGGCAAAAACATTGGGACAGAGGGTTAAACACTGGGGAGAAAATTGAGAGGGAGAGAATAGTGGGAAAGGGGTTAAACAATGGGGGTTAAACAATTGGGTAGAATAGGTTGGGGGTTAAATACAGAGCAGAAAGGGGGTTAAACACTGGGGCAGAGCATTGTAAGGGGTTAAACAAAGAATTGTGGCAGGAGGGTAAAACACTGGGGTAGATACTGATTTAGGGGTTAAACACTGGGCAAGAAAAGTGAGTAAGGGGGTAAACACTGGGGTAGAATAGTTGGAAAGGGGCTCAACACTGGGGTAGAATTTGGGTAGGAGGGTAAAACACTGGGGTAGAATACTGATTGAGTGGGTTAAACAATGGGGCAAAGTGAGTAAGGGGGCAAACACTGGGGTAGAATAGTTGGAAAGGGGGTTCAACACTGGGGAAGAATCGTGGGTAGGAGGGTAAAACACAGGGGTAGAAGAGTGAGGAAGTGGGTTAAATACGTAGGAAGAATAGTGGCAAGAGGGTAAAACACTGGGGTAAAACAGGCAGTAAGGGCTTAAACATGAGGGTAGAATAGTGGGTAGGAGGGTGATACAACAGAATCGTGGGTTCGGGGGTTAAATACGAGGGCAGAACAGTGGGTAAGGGGGGTTAAACATTTGGGCAGAATGTTAGGTAAGGGGGGTTAAAACTGGGGTAGAATAGTGGGTTGGGGGTTAAACATAGTGGATTAGGGGTTAAACGCAGGGTAGAATCGTGGGTTGGGGGATTAAACACTTGGGTAGAAAAGTGGGTAAGGGGGTTTAAAACTGGGGAAGAATAGTGGGTAGGAGGGTGATAAACACTGGGGTTAAACACTGGGGTAGCTTGGGGGTTAAACACGAGGGAAGAACAGTAGGTAAGGGGGTTAAACACTGGGGCAGAATCTTAGGTTAGGGGGTTTAGAATCGTGAGTAAGGGGGTTCAACACTCGGGTTCAATCGTGAGTTGTGTGGTTAAATACTTGGGTAGAATAGTGAGTAAGGGGGGTAAACACTGGGGTAGAATAGTGGGCTGGGGGATTAAACACTGGGGTAGAATACTTTGTTGGGGAGTTAAACACCGGCCTTGAATCGAGGGTTGGGAGTGAAACACTGGGGTAGAATCGAGGAAATGGGAGTAAAACACTGGGGCAGAATAGTGGGTAGGAGGGTAAAACACTGGGGTAGAAAAGTATGTTGGGGGGTTAAACACTTAGGTCGAATACTGAGTAAGGGGGTTAAGCACGAGGGTACAATAGGGAGTAAGGGGGTTAAACACTGGGGTAGAATAGTGGGCAAGGGGGTTAAACTGTGGGGTGGAACAGTGAAAAAGAGGGGTAAACACTGGGGTAAAACAATGGGTTGGGGGGTTAAACACAGGAGTAGAATTGTGAGAAAGGGGGTTAAAAACAGGGGTAGAATCATGGGTTGGGAGGTTAAATATGAGGTTAGAAAAGTGGGTAAGGGGGTCAAACACTGGGGTAGAATAGCTATTAAAGGGGTTAAACACTGGGGCAGAATAGTGGGTAGGAGGGTTGAACACTGGGGTAGAATCCCTGGTTGGGGGTTAAACACGATGGCAGAATAGTGGGTAAGGGGGTTAAACACTGGGGAAGAATCGCGGGAACGGTGGTTAAACCCTGGGGTAGAATAATGGGAAGGAGGGTAAATCACTGGGGAAGAATAGGGGGTAGGAGGGTGATACACTGGGGTAGAAGAGTGGGTTCGGGGGTTAACCACTGGGTTAGAATACTGGGTTGGGGGGTAAAACACCGGGGTAGAAAAGTGGGTAAGGGGATTAAACACTTGGGTTGAAGACTGAGTAAGGCGGTTAAGCACGAGGGTAGAATAGGCAGCTAGGGTGTTAAACACTGGGGTAAAATAGTGGGAAGGAGGGTTGAACACTGGAGAAGAATCCTGGGTTGGGGGGATAAACAGAAGGGTAGAAAAGTGGGAAAGGGGGTTAAACACTGGGCAGAATATTAAGGAAGGGGTGAAACACGAGGGTAGAAGAGCGGAACGGGGTTAAACACGAGGTTGAATACTGGAAAAGGGGTAAAACACTGAGGGCAGAATCGCGAGTAAGGGGGTAAAACACTGGGGAAGAAAAGTGGGTAGGAGGGTTAAAAACTGGGGTAGAATAGTGGGGTGGGGAGTTAAACACTGGGGCAGAATATTAAATGAGGGGGTTAAACAATGGGCAAAAACATTGGGACAGAGGGTTAAACACTGGGGAAAAATTGTGGGGAGAAAAGTGAGAGGGGTTAAACAATTGGGTAGAATAGTGGGAAAGGGGGTTAAACAATGGGGTAAAGCATTGGTAAAGACGGTTAAACACTGGGGTAGAATAGTGGGTTGGGGGGTTAAATACGAGAGTAGAATAGTGGGTAAGGGCGGTTAAACACTGGGGCAGAATATTATGTAAGGGGGTTAAACACTGGGGTAAATTGTGGGTAGGAGGGATTAAAAAACACTGGGGTAGATACTGATTTAGGGGTTAAACACTGGGCAAGAAAAGTGAGTAAGGGGGTAAAACACTGGGGCAGAATAGTTGAAAGGGGTTCAACACTGGGGTAGAATTTTGGGCAGAGGAGGAAAAACACTGGGGTAGAATACTGATTGAGTGGGTTAAACAATGGGCAAGTAAAGTGAGTAAGGGGGGTAAACACTGGGGTAGAATAGTTGGAAAGGGGGTTCAACACTGGGGAAGAATCGTGGGTAGGAGGGTAAAACACAGGGGTAGAAGAGTGAGGAAGTGGGTTAAAACACACGTAGGAAGAATAGTGGCAAGAGGGTAAACACTGGGGGTAAAACAGGTAGTAAGGGGCTTAAACATGAGGGTAGAATAGTGGGTAGGAGGGTGATACACTGGGGTAGAATCGTGGGTTCGGGGGTTAAATACGAGGGCAGAACAGTGGGTAGGGGGTTAAACATTTGGGCAGAATGTTAGGTATGGGGTTAAAAAAAGGGTAGAATAGTGGGTTGGGGGTTAAACACAAGCGTAGAAGAGTGGATTAGGGGTTAAACGCAGGGGTAGAATCGTGGGTTGGGGGATTAAACACTTGGGTAGAAAAGTGGGTAAGGGGGTTTAAAACTGGGGAAGAATAGTGGGTAGGAGGGTGATAAACTGGGTAACAATCGTGGGTTCGGGGGTTAAACACTGGGGTAGAATACTGGCTTGGGGGGTTAAACACGAGGGAAGAACAGTAGGTAAGGGGGTTAAACACTGGGGCAGAATCTTAGGTTAGGGGGTTTAGAATCGTGAGTAAGGGGGTTCAACACTCGGGTTCAATCGTGAGTTGTGTGGTTAAATACTTGGGTAGAATAGTGAGTAAGGGGGGTAAACACTGGGGTAGAATAGTGGGCTGGGGATTAAACACTGGGGTAGAATACTTTGTTGGGGAGTTAAACACCGGCCTTGAATCGAGGGTTGGGAGTGAAACACTGGGGTAGAATCGCGGAAATGGGAGTAAAACACTGGGGCAGAATAGTGGGTAGGAGGGTAAAACACTGGGGTAGAAAAGTATGTTGGGGGGTTAAACACTTAGGTCGAATACTGAGTAAGGGGGTTAAGCACGAGGGTACAATAGGGAAAGGGGGTTAAACACTGGGGTAGAATAGTGGGCAAGGGGGTTAAACTGTGGGGTGGAACAGTGAAAAAGAGGGGTAAACACTGGGGTAAAACAATGGGTTGGGGGGTTAAACACAGGAGTAGAATTGTGAGAAAGGGGGTTAAAAACAGGGGTAGAATCATGGGTTGGGAGGTTAAATATGAGGTTAGAAAAGTGGGTAAGGGGGTCAAACACTGGGGGTAGAATAGCTATTAAAGGGTTAAACACTGGGGCAGAATAGTGGGTAGGAGGGTTGAACACTGGGGTAGAATCCCTGGTTGGGGGGTTAAACACGATGGCAGAATAGTGGGTAAGGGGGGTTAAACACTGGGGAAGAATCGCTGGAACGGTGGTTAAACCCTGGGGTAGAATAATGGGAAGGAGGGTAAATCACTGGGGAAGAATAGGGGGTAGGAGGGTGATACACTGGGGTAGAAGAGTGGGTTCGGGGGTTAACCACTGGGTTAGAATACTGGGTTGGGGGGTAAAACACCGGGGTAGAAAAGTGGGTAAGGGGATTAAACACTTGGGTTGAAGACTGAGTAAGGCGGTTAAGCACGAGGGTAGAATAGGCAGCTAGGGTGTTAAACACTGGGGTAAAATAGTGGGAAGGAGGGTTGAACACTGGAGAAGAATCCTGGGTTGGGGGGATAAACAGAAGGGTAGAAAAGTGGGTAAGGGGGTTAAACACTGGGGCAGAATATTAAGGAAGGGGGTGAAACACGAGGGTAGAAGAGCGGGAACGGGGGTTAAACACGTAGGTTGAATACTGGAAAAGGGGTAAAACACTGGGGTAGAATCGCGAGTAAGGGGGTAAAACACTGGGGAAGAAAAGTGGGTAGGAGGGTTAAAAACTGGGGTAGAATAGTGGGGTGGGGAGTTAAACACTGGGGCAGAATATTAAATGAGGGGGTTAAACAATGGGCAAAAACATTGGGACAGAGGGTTAAACACTGGGGAAAAATTGTGGGGAGAAAAGTGAGAGGGTTAAACAATTGGGTAGAATAGTGGGAAAGGGGGTTAAACAATGGGGTAAAGCATTGGTAAAGACGGTTAAACACTGGGGTAGAATAGTGGGTTGGGGGGTTAAATACGAGAGTAGAATAGTGGGTAAGGGCGGTTAAACACTGGGGCAGAATATTATGTAAGGGGGTTAAACACTGGGGTAGAATTGTGGGTAGGAGGGTAAAACACTGGGGTAGATACTGATTTAGGGGGTTAAACACTGGGCAAGAAAAGTGAGTAAGGGGGGTAAACACTGGGGTAGAATAGTTGGAAAGGGGGTTCAACACTGGGGTAGAATTTTGGGTAGGAGGGTAAAACACTGGGGTAGAATACTGATTGAGTGGGTTAAACAATGGGCAAGTAAAGTGAGTAAGGGGGGTAAACACTGGGGTAGAATAGTTGGAAAGGGGGTTCAACACTGGGGAAGAATCGTGGGTAGGAGGGTAAAACACAGGGGTAGAAGAGTGAGGAAGTGGGTTAAATACGTAGGAAGAATAGTGGCAAGAGGGTAAAACACTGGGGTAAAACAGGTAGTAAGGGGCTTAAACATGAGGGTAGAATAGTGGGTAGGAGGGTGATACACTGGGGTAGAATCGTGGGTTCGGGGGTTAAATACGAGGGCAGAACAGTGGGTAAGGGGGGTTAAACATTTGGGCAGAATGTTAGGTAAGGGGGTTAAAAACTGGGGTAGAATAGTGGGTTGGGGGTTAAACACAAGCGTAGAAGAGTGGATTAGGGGTTAAACGCAAGGGTAGAATCGTGGGTTGGGGATTAAACACTTGGGTAGAAAAGTGGGTAAGGGGGTTTAAAACTGGGGAAGAATAGTGGGTAGGAGGGTGATAAACTGGGTAACAATCGTGGGTTCGGGGGTTAAACACTGGGGTAGAATACTGGCTTGGGGGGTTAAACACGAGGGAAGAACAGTAGGTAAGGGGGTTAAACACTGGGGCAGAATCTTAGGTTAGGGGGTTTAGAATCGTGAGTAAGGGTCCAACACTACTCGGGTTCAATCGTGAGTTGTGTGGTTAAATACTTGGGTAGAATAGTGAGTAAGGGGGTAAACACTGGGGTAGAATAGTGGGCTGGGGGATTAAACACTGGGGTAGAATACTTTGTTGGGGAGTTAAACACCGGCCTTGAATCGAGGGTTGGGAGTGAAACACTGGGGTAGAATCGCGGAAATGGGAGTAAAACACTGGGGCAGAATAGTGGGTAGGAGGGTAAAACACTGGGGTAGAAAAAGTATGTTGGGGGTTAAACACTTAGGTCTAATACTGAGTAAGGGGTTAAGCACGAGGGTACAATAGGGAGTAAGGGGTTAAACACTGGGGTAGAATAGTGGGCAAGGGGGTTAAACTGTGGGGTGGAACAGTGAAAAAGAGGGGTAAACACTGGGGTAAAACAATGGGTTGGGGGGTTAAACACAGGAGTAGAATTGTGAGAAAGGGGGTTAAAAACAGGGGTAGAATCATGGGTTGGGAGGTTAAATATGAGGTTAGAAAAGTGGGTAAGGGGGTCAAACACTGGGGTAGAATAGCTATTAAAGGGGTTAAACACTGGGGCAGAATAGTGGGTAGGAGGGTTGAACACTGGGGTAGAATCCCTGGTTGGGGGGTTAAACACGATGGCAGAATAGTGGGTAAGGGGGGTTAAACACTGGGGAAGAATCGCGGGAACGGTGGTTAAACCCTGGGGTAGAATAATGGGAAGGAGGGTAAATCACTGGGGTAGAATTGTGAGTGAGGGAGTTAAACACAAGGGTAAAAAAGTGGGAAGGAGGGCAAAACACTGGGGTTGAATAGTGGGTTGGTGGGTTAAACATTGGGGTAGATTATTAAGCAAGAGGGTTAGAAACTGGGGTAGAATTGTGGCAAAGGGGGTTAAAAACTGGGCAAGAACAGTGGGTAGGAACAGTGGGCAAGAACAGTGGATTGGGGAGTTAAACACAGGCGTAGAAGAGTGGGAAAGAGAGTTTAACACTGGGGTACAAAAGTGGGTTGGGGGGTTAATTTTCACAATTGAATTGTGGTTAATGGGGGTTAAACACAGGGGCAGAATATTAAGTAACAGAGTTAAACACTGGGGTAGAAAAAATGAATAAGGGGGTTAAACACTGGGGTAGAATAGATGGAACGGGGGTTAAAAACTGGGGTAGAATTGTGGGTAGGGGTAAATCACTGGGGTAGAATAGTGGGAAAGGGGTAAAATTCTGGGGTGGAAGAGTGAGTAAGGGCTTGAAACACTGGGGTAGAATTGTGGGAAAGGGGGTTAAACACTTGGGTAAAATGTTGGGAAAGGGGGTAAACAATGGGGTAGAAAAGTGGGATGGGGGATAAACACTGTGGTAGATAAGTGGGTTGGGGGTTAAACAATGGGGTAGAATAGTGAGTAAAGGGGTAAAACACTGGGGCTTAAAATGTGGGTTGGGGGATTAAACACTGGGGTAGAATACTGGGTTGGTGGGTTAAACACAATTGTAGAATCGTGGGTCAGGGCGGTTAAACAATGGGGCAGAATATTAAGTAAGGGGGGTAAACACTGGGGTAGAATCAAGGGTTGAGGGGGTGAAACACGATGGTAGAATAGTGGGTAAGGGCGGTTAAACACTGGGGCAGAATATTAAGTAAGGGAGTTAAACACTGGGGATGAATTGTGAACACGGGGGTTAAACACTGGAGTTGAATAGTGATTTGTGTGGTTAAATACTTCGGTAGAAAAGTGAGTAAGGGGGTTAAACACAAGGGTAGAAGAATGGGAAAGGGGGTTAAATACTGGGGCAGAATATGAAGTAAGGGAGTTAAAAATTGAGGAAGAATCGTGTGTAAGCGGGTTAAACACTGGGGTAGAATATTAATTTTGTGGGTTAGACACTGGGGTAGAATCGTGGGTAGGAGGGTTGAACACTGGGGTAGAATCCTGGGTTGGGGGGTTAAACACGATGGCAGAATAGTGGGTAAGGGGGGTTGAACACTGGGGAAGAATCGCGGTAACGGTGCTTAAACCCTGGGGTAGAATAATGGGTAGGAGGGTAAAACACTGGGGTAGAATTGTGAGTGAGGGGGTTAAACACAAGGGTAAAAAAGGGGGAAGGAGGGCAAAACACTGGGGTAGAATCGTGGGTTGGTGGGTTAAACATTGGGGTAGAATATTAAGTAAGAGGGTTGGAAACTGGGGTAGAATTGTGGCAAAGGGGGTTAAAAACTGGGCAAGAACAGTGGGTAGGAACAGTGGGCAAGAACAGTGGATTGGGGAGTTAAACACAGGTGTAGAAGAGTGGGAAAGAGAGTTAAACACTGGGGTACAAAAGTGGGTTGGGGGGTTAATTTTGAGGATAGAATTGTGGTTAATGGGGGTTAAACACTGGGGCAGAAAAGTGAGGAGGAGGGTTAAACACTGGACAAGGAAGCTGAGGAAGGGGGGTAAACCCTGGGGAAGAATAGTGGAAAAGGGGGTTAAACACTGGATGACAATTGTGGAAAAGAGGGGAAATCACAAGGGTAGAATAGTGGGAAAGGGGGGTCAAACAGTGGGGTACAATTTTAAGTGAGGGGGTTAAACATTGGGGAAGAATAAATGAGTTTGGGGGTTAAACACTGTGGTAGAATTGTGGGAAAGGGGGTTAAAAACAGGGGTAGAAAAGTGGGTTGGGGGGTTAAACACTGGGGTAGAATCCAGGGTTGGGGGTTAAACATTGGGGTAGAATATTAAGTAAGGGGTTAGAACTGGGGTAGTTTTGTGTCAAAGGGGGTTAAACACTGGGCAAAATAGTGGGTTGGGGAGTTCAACACAGGCATAGAAGAGTGGGTTCGGGGGTTAAACATCGGAGTAGAATACTGAGTAAGGGGGTAAAGCACGAGGGTAGAGTAGTTGGTAAGGGGGGTTATACACTGGGGCAAAATATTAAGTAAGGGGGTTAAACACTGGGGTGGAATAGTGAATAAGGGGGTTAAACAATGGGGATGAATCGTGAGTTGTGTGGTAAAATACTGGGGCAGAATCGTGAGTAAGGGGGGTAAACACAAGGGAAGAATAGTGGGTAGGGAGGTGAAACACTGAGGTAGAATCGTGTGTAAGGGGGTGAAACACTGGGGTAGAATTGTGGGTAGGAGGGTTGAACACTGGGGTAGAATCATGGGTAAGGGGGTTAAACACTGGGGCAGAACAGCAGGAACGGGGATTTAACACGGGTAGAATAGTGGGGAGGAGGGTTAAACACTGGGGTAGAATAGGGGGTTGGGGGGTTAAACACGAGGGCAGAACCGTGGGTAAGGGGGTTAAAAACTGGGGTAGAATATTGAGTAAGGGGGTTAAACACTGGGGAAGAATCGTGGCTATGAGGGTGATAAACTGAGTTACAATCGTGGGTTCGGGGGTTAAACACTGGGGTGGAATAGTGGGTAGGAGGGTGATACACTGGGGTAGAATAGTGGGTTCGGGGGTTAAACACTGGAGTAGAATACTGGCTTGGGGGTTAAGGGTAGAATCTTGAATAAAGGGGTTAAACACTGGGGTTCAAACGTGAGTTGTGTGGTTAAATACTGGGGTAGAATAGTGAGTAAGGGGGGTAAACACTGGGGTACAATAGTGGGTTGGGGGTTAAACACTGGGGTAGAATCGTGAGTAAGGGGGTTCAACACTGGGGTAGAATTGTGGGAAAGGGGGTTAAAAAGCGGGGAAGAATCGTGAGAAGGAGGGTTGAACACTAGGGTAGAATGGAGGGTTGGGGACTTAAACACTGGGGACGAAAAGTGGGTTGGGGGGTTAAACACAGAGGAAGAATACTGAGGAAAGGGGTTAAACACAGAAGCAGAACAGTGTGTAAGGGGGTTAAACACTGGGGTAGAATAATGGGTTGGTAGGTTAAATACAAGGGTAGAATTGTGGGTAAGGGGGTAAAACACTGGGGCAGAATAGTGGGTCGGAGGGTAAAACACTGGGATAAAATCGTGAGTGAGGGGGTTCAACACTGGGGAAGAATCGTGAGTAGGAGGGTAGAACACTGGTGTAGAATAGTGGGCTGGGGGGTTAAACATAAGTCTAGAAGAGTAGGAAAGGGGGTTAAACACTGGGGCAGAATATGAAGTAAGGGAGTTAAAAACTGAGGTAGAATCGTGTGTAACGCTGGGGAAGAATCCTGGGTTGGGGGGTTAAACACTGGGGCAGAATTTTAAATAACTGGGGTTAAACACTGGGAAGAATAGTAGAATGTGGAAAGGGGTTAAACAAAAGGGTTGAAAAGTGAGTTCTGTGGTTAAACACTGGGGTAGAACAGTGAAAAAGAGGGGTAAACACTGGGGTAGAGCAATGGGTTGGGGGGTGAAACACAGGCGTGGAAGAGTGGGAAAGGGGTTAAACACATGGTTAGAATAGTAGGTGGGGGGGTTAAACATGAGAGTAGAACCGTGTGTAAGGGGGTTAAACACTGCAGTAGAACACTAAGTAAGGGGGTGAAACACTGGGGAAGAACAGTGAGAAAGAGGGCAAAACACTGGGGTAGAACAGTGGGTTGGGGGGTTAAACACAGGGGTAGAATAGTGAGAAAGGGGGTTAAAAACAGGGGAAGAATAACGGGTTGGGAGGTTACATACAAGGGTAGAATAGTGGGTAAAGGGGTAAAACACTGTGGTGGAATGGCTATAAAAGGGATTAAACACTGGGGTAGAATAGTGGGTTGGGGGGTAAAACACTGGGGTAGAATCGTGAGTGAGGGGGTTAAACACAAGGGCAAAAAAGTGGGAAAAATGTGGGGTAGAATCGTGGGTTGGGGGTAAAACACTGGGGTAGAATAGTGGGACGAGGCTTAAACACAGGGGAAGAATATTAAGTAAGGGGGTTAAACACTGGGGAAGAATGGTGGGAAAGGGGGTTAAAAACAGGGTTAGAAGAATAGGTTGGGAGGTTAAATACGACGGTGTATTCGTGGGGAAGAAGGTAAAACACTGGGGTAGAATAGCTATAAAAGGGGTTTAACACTGGGGCAGAGTAGTGGGTAGGAGGGTAAAACACTGGGGTAGAATCGTGAGTGAGGGGGTTAAACACAAGGGTCAAAAAGTGGGTAGGAGGGAAAACAGTGGGGTAGAAAAGTGGGTTGGGTGGTTAAACACTGGGGTAGAATCGTGTGTTGGGGGTTAAACATTGGGGTAGAATATTAAGTAAGGGGGTTAGAAACTGGGGTAGAATTGTGGCAAAGGGGGTTAAACACTGGGCAAAAATAGTGGGTTGGGGAGTTCAACACAGGCGTAGAAGAGTGGGAAAAGGGGGTTAAACACAGTGGTAGAATACTGAGTAAGGGGGTTAAACACTGGGGTAGAACAGTGAAAAAGAGGGGTAAACACTGGGGTAGAACAGTGAGTTGGGGGGTCCAACATAGGAATAGAATAGTGAGAAAGGGGGTTAAAAACAGGGGTAGAATAATGGGTTGGGAGGTTAAATATGACAGGAGAAAGGTGTGTAAGGGGGTAAAACACTGGGGTAGAATCCTGGGTTGGGGAGATAAACACAAGGGTAGAAAAGTGGGTAGGAGGGCAAAACAGTAGGGTAGAATCGTGGGCTGGGGGGTTAAACACTGGGGTAGAATCGTGGGTTGTGGGTTTAAACATTGGGGTAGAATATTAAGTAAGGGGGTAAGAAACTGGGGTAGAATTGTGGCAAAGGGGGTTAAACACTGGGGTAGAATTGTGAATAAGGGGGTTAAACACTGGGGTTCAATCGTGAGTTGTGTGGTTAAATACTTGGGTAGAATCGTGAGTAAGGGGGGTAAACACTGGGGTAGAATAGTGGGTTGGGGGGTAAACACTGGGGTAGAATCCTGAGTAAGGGGGTTCAAAGGTGGGGTAGAATACTTTGTTGGGGAGTTAAACACCGGCCTTGAATCAAGGGTTGGGAGTGAAACACTGGGGTAGAATCGCGGAAACGGGAGTAAAACACTGGGGTAGAAAAGTGGGTAGGAGGGTAAAAGACGGGAGTAGAATAGTGGGTTGGGGGGTTAAACACTATGGAAGAAAAGTGGGTAAGGGGGTTAAACACTGGGGTAAGACAGCTAGTAAGGGGGTTAAACACTGGGGTAAGACAGCTATTAAGGGGGTTAAACACGAGGGTAGAATAGTGGGTAAGGGGTTTAAATACTGGGGTAGAATAGTGAGTAGGAGGGTTAAACACTGGGGTAAAATAGTGGGTAGGGGGGTTAAACACTGACGTAGAATCGTGTGTAAGTGGGTGAAATACCGGGGTAGAATTGTTGGTAAGGGGGTTAAACACTGGACAAGAAAAGTGAGTAAGTGGGGGAAACACTGGGGCAGAAAAGTGGGAAAGGGGTTAAACACTGGGGTAGAATCATGGGTTGGGGGGTGAAACACAGGCGTAGAAGAGTGGGAAAGTGGGTTAAACACAGGGCTAGAATAGCGGGTTGGGGGGTTAAACACGGGGTAGAATCGTGGGAAAGGGGTTAAACACTGAGGTAGAATCGTGTGTAAGGGGGTGAAACACTGGGGTAAAATATTAAGTAAGGGCGTTAGACACTGGGGTAGAATTGTGGGAAAGGGGGTTAAACACTGGGCAAGAACAGTGGGAAAGGGGGTGAAACACTGGGGAAGAATCGTGGGTAGGAGGGTAAAACACTGGGCTAAAACAGTTGGTTGAGGGGTTAAAAACAGGCATAGAAGTGTGGATAGGGGTTAAACACAGGGTAGAATTGTGGGTAGAAGGGTGATACACTGGGGTAGAATAGTGGGTTCGGGGGTTAATCCCTGGGGTAGAATCCTGGGTTGGGGGGTTAAACAGTGGGGTAGAACAGTGGGAAAGGGGTAAAATACTGGGGAGGAAGAGTGAGTTAGGGCTTGAAAAACTGGGGTAGAATTGTGGGATGGGGGGTTCATCACTGGGGTAGAATAGTGAGTAAGGGAGCTAAACACTGGTGTAGAATTGTGGCAAAGGGGGTGAAACAGTTGGGTAAAATGTTGGGAAAGGGGGTAAACACTGAGGTAGAAAAGTGGGATGGGGGATAAACACTGGGGTAGAATAGTGAGAAAAGGGGTAAAACACTGGGGGTTGAAATGTGGGTTGGGGGATTAAACACTGGGGTAGAATGCTGAGCAAGAGTGTTAAACACTGGGGAAGAATAGTGGGAGGGGTTAAACACTGGGGCAGAATATTAAGGAAGGGGGTGAAACATGAGGGTAGAAGAGCTGGAACGGGCATTAAACACCTCGGTAGAATACTGGCAAAGGGGGTAAAACACAAGGGTAGAATAGTGAGTAAAGGGGATAAAAACACTGGGGTAAAATTATGAATAAGGGGGATAAACACTGAGGTATAAAAGCAGGAAAGGGGGTTAAATACTGGGGTAGGATCGTGGGAAAGGGGGTGAAACACTGGGGAAGAACAGTGAGTAATGGGGGGTAAACACTGGGGTAAAATTGTGTGAGAGGGGGTAAAACTCTGGAGTAAAACATTGGGAAAGAGGGTTACACAGGGGTACTGTCGTGAGTATGGAGGTTAAACACTGGGGTAGAAAACTGGATTGGGGTGTGAAACACGAGGGCAGAAAAGTGGGAAAGGGGGGTTAAATCACTGGGGCAGAAAATTATGAAAGGGGATTACACACTGTGGTAGAAGAGCAAGACCAGGTGTTAAACACTGGGGTAGAATTGTGGGTTGGAGGGTAAATAGAATAGGGAATAAGGTATTTAAACACTGTGGTAGATGAGAGGGAACATGGGTTAAACACTGGGGTAGAATAATGGACAGAAGGCAAAAACATGGGGCTAGAAAGGGGGTTGGGGGGTTAAACACTGGGATAGAATAATGGATGAGGGGGTCCTGTGGGGGCCCTGTGGGGACCCTGTGGGGGCAGGGTCACTGAGTATGAGGGGGTGCTGTGGAGGCAGGGTCATTGAGTCTGAGGAAGTCCATGGGGAGGCAGGGTCACTGAGGATGAGGAGGTCCTGTGGGGGCCCTGTGGGGGAAGGGTCAATGAGTATGAAGGGGTCCTGTGGGGGCCCTGTGGAGGCAGGTTCACTGAGTATGAGGGGGCCTGTGGGAGCCCTGTGGGGGCAGGGTCACTGAGTATGAGGGGGTCCTCTGGGGGCCTTGTGGGGGCAGGGTCACTGAGGATGAGCGGGTCCTGGGGGCCCTCTGGGGGCAGGGTCACTGAGGATGAGGGGGCCCTGTGGGGGCCCTGTGGGGGCAGTATCACTGAGTATGAGGGGGTCCTGTAGGGGCCCTGTGGGGGCAGTATCACTGAGGATGAGGGGGTCCTGTGGGGGCCCTGTGGGGGCAGGGTCACTGAGGATGAGGGGGCCCTGTGGGGGCCCTGTGGGGGCAGTATCACTGAGTATGAGGGGGTCCTATGGGGCCCTTTTGGGGCAGTATCACTGAGGATGAGGGGTCCTGTGGGGCCCTGTGGGGGCAGAATCACTGAGGATGAGGGGGTTCTTTAGGGGCCCTGTGGGGGCAGGGTCACTGAGTATGAAGGGGCCCTGCGGGGGCCAAGTGGGGGCAGGGTCACTGAGTTTGAGGGGGTCCTGTGGGGGCCATGTGGGGGCAGGGTCACTGAGTATGAGGGGGTCCTCTGGGGGCCCTATGGGGGCAGTATCACTGAGGATCAGGGGGCTCTCTGGGGGCCTTGTGGGGGCAGGGTCACTGAGGATGAGCGGGTCCTGTGGGGGCTCTGTTGGGGCAGGGTCACTGAGGATGAGGGGGTCCTGTGGGGCCCTGTGGGGGCAGTATCACTGAGGATGAGGGGGCCCTGTGGGGGCAGGGTCACTGAGTAAGAGGGGGCCCTCTAGGGGCCTTCTGGGGGAAGGGTCACTGAGGATGAGGGGGTCCTGTGGGGGCCCTGTGGGGGCAGTATCACTGAGGATGAGGGGGTCCTGTGGGAGGACCCTGTGGGGGCAGGGTCACTGAGTATGAGGGGGTCCTCTGGGGGCCCTGTGGGGGCAGTATCACTGAGTATGAGGGGGTCCTGTGGGGATCCTGTGGAGGCAGGGTCACTGAGGATGAGGGGCTGCTCTGGAGGCAGGGACATTGAAGATGAGGGGGCCCTGTGGGAGCCCTGTGGGGGCAGGGTCACTGAGGATGAGGGGGTCCTGTGGGGATCCTGTGGAGGCAGGGTCACTGAGTATGAGGGGTCCTGTGGGGGCTGTGGGGCAGGGTCACTGAGTATGAGGGGTCCTGTGGGGCCCTGTGGGGCAGTATCACTGAGTATGAGGGGGCCCTGTGGGGCCCTGGGGGGTATCACTGAGTAAGAGGGGCCCTCTGGGGGCCTTGTGGGGCAGGGTCACTGAGGATGAGGGGGTCCTTAGGGGCCCTGTGGGGGCAGTATCACTGAGGATGAGGGGGTCCTGTCGAGATCCTGGGGCAGGGTCACTGAGTATGAGGGGGCCTCTGGGGGCCCTGTGGGGACAGGGTGACTGAGTATGAGGGGTCCTGTGGGGGCCCTGTGGGGGCAGTATCACTGAGGAGAGGGCCCTCTGGGGGCCCTGTGGGGCAGTATCACTGAGTAAGAGGGGGCCCTCTGGGGCCTTGTGGGGCAGTATCACTGAGGATGAGGGGGTCCTGGGGGCCCTGTGGGGGCAGATCCTGTGAGGGGGCAGGGTCACTGAGTATGAGGGGGCCCTGGGAGCCCTGTGGGAGGCAGGATGACTGAGTATGAGGGGGTCCTGTGGGGCCCTGTGGGGCAGTATCACTGAGTAAGAGGGGGTCCTGTGGGGGCCTGTGGGGCAGTATCTCTGAGGATGAGGGGGTCCTGTGGGGGCCAGTGGGGGCAGGGTCACTGAGGATGAGGGGGTCCTGTGGGGCCCATGTGGGGCAGGGTCACTGAGGATGAGGGGGTCCTGTGAGGAGCCCTGGGGGCAGGGTCACTGAGTATGAGAGGGGGTCCTGTGGGGGCCCTGTGGGGGCAGTATCACTGAGAAAGAGGGGTCCTGTGGGGCCCTCTGGGGCCCCTTGGGGGCAGGGTCACTGAGGATGAGGGGACATCCTGTGGGGCCCTGTGGGGGCCAGGGTCACTGAGGATGAGGGGTCCTGTGTGGCCCTGTGGGGCAGGGTCACTGAGTATGAGGGGTCCTGTGGGGCCCTGTGGGGGCAGTATCACTGAGTATGAGGGGCCTGTGGGGCCCAGTGGGGCAGTATCACTGAGGATGAGGGGGCCCTGGGGCCCTGTGGGGGGGGGTCACTGAGGATGAGGGGGTCCTGTGGGGATCCTGTGGGGCAGGGTCACTGAGCATGAGGGGGTCCTGTGGGGGCCCTGTGGGGGCAGGGTCACTGAGAATGAGGGGTCCTGTGGGGGCCCTGTGGGGGCAGTATCACTGAGGAAGAGGGGTCCTGTGGGGCCCTGTGGGGGCAGTATCACTGAGGATGAGGGGGATCCTGTGGGGATCCTGTGGAGGCAGGGTCACTGAGTATGAGTGGGGGGCAGGGTCACTGAGGATGAGGGGGTCCTTTGGGGCCTTGTGGGGGCAGGGTCACTGAGGATGAGGGGGTCCTCTGGGAGCCCTGTGGGGCAGGGTCACTGAGGATGAGGGGGTCCTGTGGGGCCCTGTGGGGGCAGTATCACTGAGGATGAGGGGTCCTGTGGGTCCTGTTGGGGCCCTCTGGGGCCCTGTGGGGCCTGAGTATGAGGGGTCCTGTGGGGCAGGGTCACTGAGTATGAGGGGGCCTTGTGGGGCCCTGTGGGGCAGGGTGACTGAGTATGAGGGGGTCCTGTGGGGCCCTGTGGGGGCATTATCACTGAGTAAGAAGGGGCCCTCTGTGGGCCTTGTGGGGGCAGGGTCACTGAGGATGAGGAGGTCCTGTGGGGGCCCTGTGGGGCAGTATCAATGAGGATGAGGGGGTCTTGTGGGGATCCTGTGGGGGCAGGGTCACTGAGTATGAGGGGTCCTGGGGGCCATGGGGCAAAGTCACTGAGTATGAGGGGCTGCTGTGGAGGCAGGGTCACTGAGGATGAAGGGGTGCTTAGGGGGACCTGTGGGGGCAAGGTCATTGAGTATGAGGGGGTCCTGTAGGGGCCCTGTGGGGGCAGGGTCACTGAGTATGAGGGGTCCTGTGGGGACCTGTGGGGGCAGTATCACTGAGGATGAGGGGTCCTGTGGGGCCCTGTGGGGGGGCAGGGTCACTGAGTTTGAGGGGGCCCTGTGGGGGCAGGGTCACTGAGGATGAGGGGGTCCTGTGGGAGGGCCCAGTGGGGGTAGTATCACTGAGTAAGAGGGGGCCCTCTGGGGGCCTTGTGGGGGTCGTGTCACTGAGAATGACAGGGTCCTGTGGGGGCCGTGTGGGGGTCCTGTGGGGACCCTGTGGGGGCCCTGTGGGGGCAGGGTCACTGAGTATGAGGGGCCCTGTGGGGCCTTGTGGGGCAGGGTCACTGGGGATGAGGGGGTCCTGTGGGGGCCCTGTGGGCGCAGTATCACTGAGGATGAGGGAGTCCTGTGGGGGCAGGGTCACTGAGTATGAGGGGGCTCTGTGGAGGCAGGGTCACTGAGTATGAGGGGCTGATCCTGTGGAGGCTGAGTATGGGGTCACCACTGAGGATGAGGGGGTCCTTTGGGGGTCCTGTGGGGCAAGGTCACTGAGTATGAGGGGGTCCTGTGGGGGGGGCAAGGTCACTGAGTATGAGGGGGGGGGTCCTGAGGATGTGGGGCCCTGTGGGGAGCAGGGTCACTGAGTATGTCCTGTGGGGGGGGTCCTTTGGTGGGGCCCTGTGGGGGCCCTATGGGGGCAGGTCACTGAGGATGAGGGGGTCCTGTGGGGGCGCTGTGGAGGCAGGGTCACTGAGTATGAGGGGGCCCTCTGGGAGCCTTGTGGGGGCAGGGTCACTGAGGATGAGGGGGTCCTGTGGGGGCCCTGTGGGGGCAGTATCACTGAGGATGAGGGGGTCCTGTGGGGGCAGTATCACTGAGTAAGAGGGGCCCTCTGGGGGCCTTGTGGGGGCAGGGTCACTGAGGATGAGGAGGTCCTGTGGGGCCCTGTGGGGCAGCAGTATCACTGAGGATGAGGGGGTCCTGTGGGGGCAGGGTAACTGAGTATGAGGGGGCTCTGTGGAGGCAGGGTCACTGAGTATGAGGGGCTGCTGTGGAGGCAGGGTCACTGAGGATGAGGGGGTCCTTTGGGGGTCCTGTGGGGGCAAGGTCACTGAGTATGAGGTGGTCCTGTGGGGGCAAGGTCACTGAGTATGAGGGGGTCCTGTGGGGCCCTGTGGGAGCAGGGTCACTGAGTATGAGGGGGTCCTTTGGGGGCCCTGTGGGGGCCCTATGGGGGCAGGGTCACTGAGGATGAGGGGGTCCTGTGGGGGCGCTGTGGAGGCAGGGTCACTGAGTATGAGGGGGCCCTGTGGGAGCCTTGTGGGGGCAGGGTCCCTGAGTTTGAGGGTCCTGTGGGGGCCCTGTGGGGGCAATATAACTGAGCATGAAGGGGACCTGTGGGAGCCCTCTGGGGGCAGGGTCACTGAGGATGAGAAGGTCATGTGGGGATCCTGTGGGGGCAGGGTCACTGAGTATGAGGGGGTCCTGTGGGGCCCTGTGGGGGCATTATCACTGAGTATGAGGGGGTGCTGTGGAGGCAGGGTCACTGAGTATGAGGAGGTGCTGTGGAGGCAGGGTCAATGAGGATGAGGGGATCCTGTGGAGGCCCTCTGGAGGCAGGGTCACTGAGTATGAGGGGGTCCTGTGGAGGCAGGGTCACTGAGTTTGAGGAGGTCCTGTGGGGGCCCTGTGGGGGCAGTATCACTGAGTATGAAGGGGACCTGTGGGAGCCCTCTGGGGGCAGGGTCACTGAGTATGAGGGGGTCCTGTGGGGCCCTGTGGGGGCAGTATCACTGAGTATGAAGGGGACCTGTGGGAGGCCTCTGGGGGCAGGGTCACTGAGTATGAGGGGGTCCTGTGAGGACCCTGTGGGGGCAGTATCACTGAGTCTGAGGAGGTCCTGTGGAAGCAGGGTCACTGAGTATGAGGGGGTGCTGTGGAGGCAGGGTCACTGAGGATGAGGAGGTCCTGTGGGGGCCCTGTGGGTGCAGGGTCACTGAGTATGAGGGGTTCCTGTGGGGGCCCTGTGGAGGCAGGGTCACTGAGTATGAGGAGGTCCTGGGGAGGCAGGGTCACTGAGGATTAGGGGATCCTGTGGAGGAGAATTATGAATAAGGGGGTTAAACACTGGGGTAGAAAAGTGAATAAGAGGGTTGAATACTGGGGTAGAAGAGTGGGTTGGGTGTTTAAACACAAGGGTCGAATAGTGGGTAGGAGAATAAAAAACGGGAGTAGAAAAGTTAGTGAGGGGTTAAATACTAGGGTATAATTGTTGGAATCGGAGTTCAACACTCAGGAAAAATAATGGGAAGAAGGGTAAAGCACAGGGGTAGAATAGTTGGTTGGGGGATGAACAACTAGGGTAGAACAGTTGGTAGGGGGGTTTAATACTGGGGCAGAATAGTGGGTTGGGGGGTTAAATCCTGTGGTAGAATCGTAGGTCGGGGGGTTAAACACTGGGGTAGCACAGTAGATTGGGGGAAAAGTAGTGGGGTACAATAGTGAGTAAGGGGGTTAAATACTGGGGTTGAATAGTTGGTAAGGGGGTTAAACACTGGGGTCGAAGAGTGGGTAGGGTGGTTAAACAAAAGGGTAGAATTGTGGGTAAGGGGGATCAAAAAGTGGGGTAGAATATTGGGTTGGGGGGTTAAACACTGCGGTAGAATGGTGAGTAAGAAGGTTTAAAACTGGGGTAGAATAGTGGGTAAGGGGGTTAAACACAAGGGTTGAAGAGTGGACCAGGGGGTTAAATCCTGGGGTAGAATCATGAGAAAAGGGGTTAAACACTGGGGCAGAAGAGTGGGTTTGGGGTTAAACACGAGGGTAGAATATTGGGTAAAGATTTTAAACACTGGGGAAGAAGAGAGAGCAAGGGGTTAAACACTGGGGAAGAATCGTGAGGAAGGGGGTAAAAAAAAGGGAAAAGTGTATTTTACTGAAAATCAGAAAAAGACAAAAGACTATAGCCTTACCTCCAGAATGTGAAAAAATGGGATGCCACCAAAATTCTCCACTTTTTGTGTTAAAACAGCAGTAAACCACGTCCACTTCCTGGAGAAGGGGTATTGAGTGGCAAGGAATGGTTCTAAGTTATGTAAATTTGAAAAGGGTATTTTACCGAAAATCAGAAATAGACAAAAGACTATAGCCTTACCTCCAGACAGTGAAAAACTGGGATGCCACCAAAATTTTCCACTTTTTCTGTTAAATTAGAAGTAAACCATGTCCACTTCCTGTAGAAGGGGTATTGAGTTGCAAGGAATGGTTCTAAGTCATGCAAAGTTGAAAAGTACATTTTACCGAAAACCAGAAAAAGACAAAAGACTATAACCTTACCTCCAGAATGTGAAAAAATGGGATGCCCCCAAAATTTTCCACTTTTTCTGTTAAAACAGAAGTAAACCATGTGCACTTCCTATCTAAGGGGTATTGAGTTGCAAGGAATGGTTCTAAGTAATGTAAATGTGAAAAGTGTATTTTAACGAAAACCAGAAAAAGACAAAAGACTATAGCCTTACCTCCAAAACGTGAAAAAATGGGATGCCACCAAAATTTTCCACTTTTTCTGTTAAAACAGTAGTAAACAATGTTCACTTCCTATGTAAGGGGTATGGAGTTGCAAGGAATGGTTCTAAGTCAATTAAATTTGAAAAGTGTCTTTTACCAAAAATCAGAAAAAGACAAAAGACTATAGCCTTACCTCCAGAATGTGAAAAAATGGGATGCAACCAAAATTCTCCACTTTTTGTGTTAAAACAGCAGTAAACCATGTCCACTTCCTGGAGAAGGGGTATTGAGTTGCAAGGAATGGTTCTAAGTCATGTAAATGTGAAAAGTGTATATTACCGAAAATCAGAAAAAGACAAAAGACTATAGCCTTACCTCCAAAATGTGAAAATATGGGTTGTAACAAAAATTTTCCACTTTTTCTGTTAAAACAGAAGTAAACCATGTGAACTTCCTATCTAAGGGGTATTGAGTTGCAAGGAATGGTTCTAAGTCATGCAAAGTTGAAAAGTATATTTTACCGAAAATCAGAAAAAGACAAAAGACTATAGCCTTACCTCCAGACAGTGAAAAAATGGGATGCCATCAAAATTTTCCACTTTTTCTGGTAAAACAGAAGTAAACCATGTCCACTTCCTGTAGAAGGGGTATTGAGTTGCAGGGAATGGTCCTAAGTCATGTAAAGTTGAAAAGTGTATTTTACAGAAAACCAGAAAAAGACAAAAGACTATAGCCTTACCTCCAGACAGTGAAAAACTTGGATGCCACCAAAATTTTCCACTTTTTCTGGTAAAACAGAAGTAAACCATGTCCACTTCCTGGAGAAGGGGTATTGAGTTGCAAGGAATGGTTCTAAGTCATGTAAAGTTGAAAAGTATATTTTACCGAAAACCAGAAAAAGACAAAAGACTATAGCCTTACCTCCAGAAAGGGAAAAATGGGATGCCACCAAAATTGTCCACTTATTCTGTTAAAACAGTAGAAAACCATGTCCACTTTCCTGTAGTCATGCAAAGGGGTATTGACAAAAGTTGCAAGGAATGGTTCTGTTAAAAAGTCAATGTCCACTTCCTGGAGAAAGTTGCAAGGAATGGAACAGTGAAAAGTATTTTACCGAAAATCAGAAAAAGACAAAAGACTATAGCCTTACCTCCAGACAGTGAAAAATGGGATGCCACCAAAATTTTCCACTTTTTCTGTTAAAACAGTAGAAAACCATGTCCACTTGTACTGCAGGAATCTAAGGGGTATTGAGTTGCAGTGAAAAAAGGAATGGTTCTAAGTCATCTGTATTAAATGTGAAAAGTTTATTTTACCGAAAATCAGAAAAAGACAAAAGACTATAGCCTTACCTCCAAAATGTGAAAATATGGGTTGCAACAAAAATTTTCCACTTTTTCTGTTAAAACAGAAGTAAACCATGTGAACTTCCTATCTAAGGGGTATTGAGTTGCAGGGATTGCTTCTAAGTCATGTAAATGTGAAAAGTGTATTTTACCGAAAATCAGAAAAAGACAAAAGACTATAGCCTAACCTCCAGACAGTGACAAAATGGGATGCCACCAAGATTATCCACTTTTTCTGTTAAAACAGAAGTAAACCATGTCCACGTACTGTAGAAGGGGTATTGAGTTGCAAGGAATGGTCCTAAGTCATGTAAAGTTGAAAAGTGTATTTTACCGAAAACCAGAAAAAGACAAAAGACTATAGCCTTACCTCCAGACAATGAAAACTGGGATGCCACCAAAATGTTCCACATTTTCTTTAAAACAGAAGTAAACCATGTGCACTTCCTATCTAAGGGGTATTGAGTTGCAGGGAATGGTTCTAAGTCATGCAAAGTTGAAAAGTATATTTCACCGAAAACCAGAAAAAGACAAAAGACTATAGCCTTACCTCCAGACAGTGAAAAAATGGGATGCCACCAAAATTTTCCACTTTTTCTGTTAAAACAGTAGTAAACCATGTCCACTTCCTACCTAAGGGGTATTGAGTTGCAGGGAATGGTTCTAAGTCATGTGAATTTGAAATGTGTATTTTCCCAAAAATCAGAAAAAGACAAAAGACTATAGCCTTACCTTCAGAATATGAAAAAATGGGATGCCACCAAAATTTTCCACTTTTTCTGCTAAAACAGCAGTAAACCATGTCCATTTCCTCTAGAAGTGGTATTGAGTTGCAAGGAATGGTTCTAAGTCATGCAAAGTTGAAAAGTATATTTTACCGAAAACCAGAAAAAGACAAAAGACTATAGCCTTACCTCCAGAAAGTGAAAAAATGGGATGCCACCAAAGATTTTCCACTTTTTTGTTAAAACAGAAGTAAACCATGTCCACTTCCTGGAGAAGGGGTATTGAGTTGCAAAGAATGGTTCTAAGTCATGCAAAGTTGAAAAGTATATTTTACCGAAAACCAGAAAAAGACAAAAGACTATAGCCTTACCTCCAGAATGTGAAAATATGGCATGCCACCAAAATTTTCCACTTTTTCTCTTAAAACAGAAGTAAACCATGTCCACTTCGTGTAGAAGGGGTATTGAGTTGCAAGGAATGGTTCTAAGTCATGTAAATGTGAAAAGTATATTTTACCGAAAATCAGAAAAAGACAAAAGACTATAGCCTTACCTCCAAAATGTGAAAATATGGGATGCCACCAAAATTTTCCACTTTTTCTGTTAAAACGGTAGAAAACCATGTCCACTTCCTGTACAAGGGGTATTGAGTTGCAAGGAATGGTTCTAAGTCATGCAAAGTTAAAAAGTGTATTTTACCTAAAATCAGAAAAAGACAAAAGACTATAGCCTTACCTCCACACAGTGAAAAATGGGATGCCACCAAAATTTTCCACCTTTTCTGTTAAAAAGAAGTAAACCATGTCCACTTCCTGGAGAAGGGGTATTGAGTTGCAAGGAATGGTTCTAAGTCATGCAAAGTTGAAAAGTATATTTTACCGAAAACCAGAAAAAGACAAAAGACTATAGCCTTACCTCCAGAATATGAAAAAATGGGATGCAACCAAAATTTTCCACTTTTTCTGTTAAAACCGTAGAAAACCATGTCCACTTCCTGTAAAAGGGGTATTGAGTTGCAGGGAATGGTTCTAAGTCATGCAAACTTGAAAAGTGTATTTTACATAAAATCAGAAAAAGACAAAAGACTATAGCCTTACCTCCAGACAGTGAAAAAATGGGATGCCACCAAAATTTTCCACCTTTTCTGTTAAAACAGAAGTAAACCATATCCACTTCCTGGAGAAGGGGTATTGAGTTGCAGGGAATGGTTCTAAGTCATGCAAAGTTGAAAAGTATATTTTACCGAAAACCAGAAAAAGACAAAAGACTATAGCCTTACCTCCAGAAAGTGAAAAAATGGGATGCCACCAAAATTTTCCACTTTTTCTGTTAAAACAGTAGAAAACCATGTCCACTTCCTGTAAAAGGGGTATTGAGATGCAAGGAATGGTTCTAAGTCATGCAAACTTGAAAAGTGTATTTTACCTAAAATCAGAAAAAGACAAAAGACTATAGCCTTACCTCCAGACAGTGAAAAAATGGGATGCCACCAAAATTTTCCACCTTTTCTGTTAAAACAGAAGTAAACCATGTCCACTTCCTGGAGAAGGGGTATTGAGTTGCAGGGAATGGTTCTAAGTCATGTAAATTTGAAATGTGTATTTTACCGAAAATCAGAAAAAGAGAAAAGACTATAGCCTTACCTCCAGACAGTGAAAAAATGGGATGCCACCAAAATTTTCCACTTTTTCTGGTAAAACAGAAGTAAACCATGTCCACTTCCTGGAGAAGGGGTATTGAGTTGCAAGGAATGGTTCTAAGTCATGCAAAGTTGAAAAGTATATTTTACCGAAAACTAGAAAAAGACAAAAGACTCTAGCCTTACCTCCAGAATGTGAAAATATGGGATGCCACCAAAATTTTCCACTTTTTCTGGTAAAACAGAAGTAAACCATGTCCACTTCCTGGAGAAGGGGTATTGAGTTGCAAGGAATGGTTCTAAGTCATGCAAAGTTGAAAAGTATATTTTACCGAAAACCAGAAAAAGACAAAAGACTACAGCCTTACCTCCAGACAGTGAAAAATGGGATGCCACCAAAATTTTCCACTTTTTCTGTTAAAACAGAAGTAAACCATGTCCACTTCCTGGAGAAGGGGTATTGAGTTGCAAGGAATGGTTCTAAGTCATGCAAAGTTGAAAAGTATATTTTACCGAAAACCAGAAAAAGACAAAAGACTACAGCCTTACCTCCAGACAGTGAAAAAATGGGATGCCACCTAAATTTTCCACTTTTTCTGGTAAAACAGAAGTAAACCATGTCCACTTCCTGGAGAAGGGGTATTGAGTTGCAAAGAATGGTTCTAAGTCATGCAAAGTTGAAAAAGTATATTTTACCGAAAACCAGAAAAAGACAAAAGACTATAGCCTTACCTCCAGACAGTGAAAAACTGGGATGCCACCAAAATTTTCCACTTTTTCTGGTAAAACAGAAGTAAACCATGTCCACTTCCTGGAGAAGGGGTATTGAGTTGAAAAGAATGGTTCTAAGTCATGCAAAGTTAAAAAGTGTATTTTACCAAAAACCAGAAAAAGACAAAAGACTATTGCCTTACCTCCAGACAGTGAAAAATGGGATGCCACCAAAATTTTCCACTTTTTCTGTTAAAACAGAAGTAACCCATGTCCACTTCCTAGAGAAGGGGAATTGAGTTGCAAGGAATGGTTCTAAGTCATGCAAAGTTGAAAAGTATATTTTACCGAAAACCAGAAAAAGACAAAAGACTATAGCCTTACCTCCAGAAAGGGAAAAATGGGATGCAACCAAAATTTTCCACTTTTTCTGTTAAAACCGTAGAAAACCATGTCCACTTCCTGTAAAAGGGGTATTGAGTTGCAGGGAATGGTTCTAAGTCATGCAAACTTGAAAAGTGTATTTTACCTAAAATCAGAAAAAGACAAAAGACTATAGCCTTACCTCCAGACAGTGAAAAATGGGATGCCACCAAAATTTTCCACCTTTTCTGTTAAAACAGAAGTAAACCATGTCCACTTCCTGGAGAAGGGGTATTGAGTTGCAGGAATGGTTTAAGTCATGCAAAGTTGAAAAGTATATTTTACCGAAAACCAGAAAAAGACAAAAGACTATAGCCTTACCTCCAGAAAGTGAAAAATGGGATGCCACCAAAATTTTCCACTTTTTCTGTTAAAACAGTAGAAAACCATGTCCACTTCCTGTACAAGGGGTATTGAGATGCAAGGAATGGTTCTAAGTCATGAAAACTTGAAAACTGTATTTTACCTAAAATCAGAAAAAGACAAAAGACTATAGCCTTACCTCCAGAGTGAAAAAATGGGATGCCACCAAAATTTTCCACCTTTTCTGTTAAAACAGAAGTAAACCATGTCCACTTCCTGGAGAAGGGGTATTGAGTTGCAGGGAATGGTTCTAAGTCATGTAAATTTGAAATGTGTATTTTACCGAAAATCAGAAAAAGACAAAAGACTATAGCCTTACCTCCAGACAGTGAAAAAATGGGATGCCACCAAAATTTTCCACTTTTTCTGTTAAAACAGAAGTAAACCATGTCCACTTCCTGGAGAAGGGGTATTGAGTTGCAAGGAATGGTTCTAAGTCATGCAAAGTTGAAAAGTATATTTTACCGAAAACCAGAAAAGACAAAAGACTACAGCCTTACCTCCAGACAGTGAAAAAATGGGATGCCACCAAAATTTTCCACTTTTTCTGGTAAAACAGAAGTAAACCATGTCCACTTCCTGGAGAAGGGGTATTGAGTTGCAAAGAATGGTTCTAAGTCATGCAAAGTTGAAAAGTATATTTTACCGAAAACCAGAAAAGACAAAAGACTATAGCCTTACCTCCAGACAGTGAAAAACTGGGATGCCACCAAAATTTTCCACTTTTTCTGGTAAAACAGAAGTAAACCATGTCCACTTCCTGGAGAAGGGGTATTGAGTTGAAAAGAATGGTTCTAAGTCATGCAAAGTTAAAAAGTGTATTTTACCGAAAACCAGAAAAAGACAAAAGACTATTGCCTTACCTCCAGACAGTGAAAAAATGGGATGCCACCAAAATTTTCCACTTTTTCTGTTAAAACAGAAGTAACCCATGTCCACTTCCTAGAGAAGGGGAATTGAGTTGCAAGGAATGGTTCTAAGTCATGCAAAGTTGAAAAGTATATTTTACCGAAAACCAGAAAAAGACAAAAGACTATAGCCTTACCTCCAGAAAGGGAAAAAATGGGATGCAACCAAAATTTTCCACTTTTTCTGTTAAAACCGTAGAAAACCATGTCCACTTCCTGTAAAAGGGGTATTGAGTTGCAGGGAATGGTTCTAAGTCATGCAAACTTGAAAAGTGTATTTTACCTAAAATCAGAAAAAGACAAAAGACTATAGCCTTACCTCCAGACAGTGAAAAATGGGATGCCACCAAAATTTTCCACCTTTTCTGTTAAAACAGAAGTAAACCATGTCCACTTCCTGGAGAAGGGGTATTGAGTTGCAGGGAATGGTTCTAAGTCATGCAAAGTTGAAAAGTATATTTTACCGAAAACCAGAAAAAGACAAAAGACTATAGCCTTACCTCCAGAAAGTGAAAAAATGGGATGCCACCAAAATTTTCCACTTTTTCTGTTAAAACAGTAGAAAACCATGTCCACTTCCTGTACAAGGGGTATTGAGATGCAAGGAATGGTTCTAAGTCATGAAAACTTGAAAAGTGTATTTTACCTAAAATCAGAAAAAGACAAAAGACTATAGCCTTACCTCCAGAAAGTGAAAAAATGGGATGCCACCAAAATTTTCCACTTTTTCTGTTAAAACAGTAGAAAACCATGTCCACTTCCTGTACAAGGGGTATTGAGTTGCAAGGAATGGTTCTAAGTCATGCAAAGTTGAACAGTGTATTTTACCGAAAATCAGAAAAAGACAAAAGACTATAGCCTTACCTCCAGACAGTGAAAAAATGGGATGCCACCAAAATTTTCCACTTTTTCTGTTAAAACAGAAGTAAACCATGTCCACTTCCTGGAGAAGGGGTATTGAGTTGCAAGGAATGGTTCCAAGTCATGCAAAGTTGAAAGGTATATTTTACCGAAAACCAGATATAGCCTTACCTCCAGAATGTGAAAATATGGGATGCCACCAAAATTTTCCACTTTTTCTCGTAAAACAGAAGTAAACCATGTCCACTTCCTGTAGAAGGGGTATTGAGTTGAAAAGAATGGTTCTAAGTCATGCAAAGTTAAAAACTGTATTTTACCGAAAACCAGAAAAAGACAAAAGACTATATAGCCTTATCTCCAGAAAGTGGAAAAAATGGGATGCCACCAAAATTTTCCACTTTTTCTGTTAAAACTGAAGTAAACCATGTCCACTTCCTGGAGAAGGGTTATTGAGTTGCAAGGAATTGTTCTAAGTCATGCACAGTTGAAAAGTATATTTTACCGAAAACCAGAAAAAGACAAAAGACTATAGCCTTACCTCCAGAAAGTGAAAAAATGGGATGCCACCAAAATTTTCCACTTTTTCTGTTAAAACAGTAGAAAACCATGTCCACTTCCTTTAGAAGGGGTATTGAGTTGCAAGGAATGGTTCTGTCATGCAAAGTTAAAAAGTGTATTTTACCGAAAACCAGAAAAAGACAAAAGACTATTGCCTTACCTCCAGAAAGTGAAAAACTGGGATGCCACCAAAATGTTCCACATTTTCTTTTAAAACAGAAGTAAACCATGTGCACTTCCTATCTAAGGGGTATTGAGTTGCAGGGAATGGTTCTGAGTCATGCAAAGTTGAAAAGTATATTTTACCGAAAACCAGAAAAAGACAAAAGACTATAGCCTTACCTCCAGACAGTGAAAAAATGGGATGCCACCAAAATGTTCCACATTTTCTGTTAAAACAGAAGTAAACCATGTCCACGTACTGTAGAAGGGCTGTTGAGTTGCAAGGAATGCTTCTAAGTCAAGCAAAGTTGAAAAGTATATTTTACCGAAAACTAGAAAAAGACAAAAGACTATAGCCTTACCTCCAGACAGTGAAAAAATGGGATGCCACCAAAATTTTCCACCTTTTCTGTTAAAACAGAAGTAAACCATGTCCACTTCCTGGAGAAGGGGTATTGAGTTGCAAGGAATTGTTCTAAGTCATGCACAGTTGAAAAGTGTATTTTACCTCAAATCAGAAAAAGACAAAAGACTATAGCCTTACCTCCAGACAGTGAAAATATGGGATGCCACCAAAATTTTCCACCTTTTCTGTTAAAACAGAAGTAAACCATGTCCACTTCCTGGAGAAGGGGTATTGAGTTGCAAGGAATGGTTCTAAGTCATGCAAAGTTGAAAAGTATATTTTACCGAAAACCAGAAAAAGACAAAAGACTTTAGCCTTACCTCCAGACAGTGAAAAAATGGGATGCCACCAAAATTTTCCACTTTTTCTGTTAAAACAGAAGTAAACCATGTCCACTTCCTGGAGAAGGGGTATTGAGTTGCAAGGAATGGTTCTAAGTCATGCAAAGTTGAAAAGTATATTTTACCGAAAACCAGAAAAAGACAAAAGACTATAGCCTTACCTCCAGAATATGAAAAAATGGGATGCCACCAAAATTTTCCACTTTCTCTGCTAAAACAGCAGTAAACCATGTCCACTTCCTCTAGAAGGGGTATTGAGTTGCAAGGAATGGTTCTAAGTCATGCAAACTTGAAAAGTATATTTTACCGAAAACCAGAAAAGACAAAAGACTATAGCCTTACCTCCAGACAGTGAAAAAATGGGATGCCACCAAAATTTTCCACTTTTTCTGTTAAAACAGAAGTAACCCATGTCCACTTCCTAGAGAAGGGGTATTGAGTTGCAAGGAATGGTTCTAAGTCATGCAAAGTTGAAAAGTATATTTTACCGAAAACCAGAAAAAGACAAAAGACTATAGCCTTACCTCCAGAAAGTGAAAAATGGGATGCCACCAAAATTTTCCACTTTTTCTGTTAAAACAGTAGAAAACCATGTCCACTTCCTGTACAAGGGGTATTGAGATGCAAGGAATGGTTCTAAGTCATGCAAAGTTAAAAAGTGTATTTTACCGAAAACCAGAAAAAGACAAAAGACTATAGCCTTACCTCCAGAAAGTGAAAAATGGGATGCCACCAAAATTTTCCACTTTTTCTGTTAAAACAGGTAGAAAACCATGTCCACTTCCTGTACAAGGGGTATTGAGTTGCAAGGAATGGTTCTAAGTCATGCAAAGTTAAAAAGTGTATTTTACCTAAAATCAGAAAAAGACAAAAGACTATAGCCTTACCTCCACACAGTGAAAAAATGGGATGCCACCAAAATTTTCCACCTTTTCTGTTAAAACAGAAGTAAACCATGTCCACTTCCTGGAGAAGGGGTATTGAGTTGCAAGGAATGTCTAAGTCATGCAAAGTTGAAAAGTATATTTTACCGAAAACCAGAAAAAGACAAAAGACTATAGCCTTACCTCCAGAATATGAAAAAATGGGATGCAACCAAAATTTTCCACTTTTTCTGTTAAAACAGAAGAAAACCATGTCCACTTCCTGTAAAAGGGGTATTGAGTTGCAGGGAATGGTTCTAAGTCATGCAAACTTGAAAAGTGTATTTTACATAAAATCAGAAAAAGACAAAAGACTATAGCCTTACCTCCAGACAGTGAAAACTGGGATGCCACCAAAATTTTCCACTTTTCTGTTAAAACAGAAGTAAACCATATCCACTTCCTGGAGAAGGGGTATTGAGTTGCAAGGAATGGTTCTAAGTCATGCAAAGTTGAAAAGTATATTTTACCGAAAACCAGAAAAAGACAAAAGACTATAGCCTTACCTCCAGAAAGTGAAAAATGGGATGCCACCAAAATTTTCCACTTTTTCTGTTAAAACAGAAGAAAACCATGTCCACTTCCTGTAAAAGGGGTATTGAGATGCAAGGAATGGTTCTAAGTCATGCAAACTTGAAAAGTGTATTTTACCTAAAATCAGAAAAAGACAAAAGACTATAGCCTTACCTCCAGACAGTGAAAAATGGGATGCCACCAAAATTTTCCACCTTTTCTGTTAAAACAGAAGTAAACCATGTCCACTTCCTGGAGAAGGGTATTGAGTTGCAAGGAATGGTTCTAAGTCATGTAAATTTGAAATGTGTATTTTACCGAAAATCAGAAAAAGAGAAAAGACTATAGCCTTACCTCCAGACAGTGAAAAAATGGGATGCCACCAAAATTTTCCACTTTTTCTGGTAAAACAGAAGTAAACCATGTCCACTTCCTGGAGAAGGGGTATTGAGTTGCAAGGAATGGTTCTAAGTCATGCAAAGTTGAAAAGTATATTTTACCGAAAACCAGAAAAAGACAAAAGACTATAGCCTTATCTCCAGAAAGTGAAAAAATGGGATGCCACCAAAATTTTCCACTTTTTCTGTAAAACAGAAGTAAACCATGTCCACTTCCTGGAGAAGGGGTATTGAGTTGCAAGGAATGGTTCTAAGTCATGCAAAGTTGAAAAGTATATTTTACCGAAAACCAGAAAAAGACAAAAGACTATAGCCTTACCTCCAGACAGTGAAAAAATGGGATGCCACCAAAATTTTCCACTTTTTCTGTTAAAACAGAAGTAAACCATGTCCACTTCCTGGAGAAGGGGTATTGAGTTGCAAGGAATGGTTCTAAGTCATGCAAAGTTGAAAAGTATATTTTACCGAAAACCAGAAAAAGACAAAAGACTACAGCCTTACCTCCAGACAGTGAAAAAATGGGATGCCACCTAAATTTTCCACTTTTTCTGGTAAAACAGAAGTAAACCATGTCCACTTCCTGGAGAAGGGGTATTGAGTTGCAAAGAATGGTTCTAAGTCATGCAAAGTTGAAAAGTATATTTTACCGAAAACCAGAAAAAGACAAAAGACTATAGCCTTACCTCCAGACAGTGAAAAACTGGGATGCCACCAAAATTTTCCACTTTTTCTGGTAAAACAGAAGTAAACCATGTCCACTTCCTGGAGAAGGGGTATTGAGTTGAAAAGAATGGTTCTAAGTCATGCAAAGTTAAAAAGTGTATTTTACCGAAAACCAGAAAAAGACAAAAGACTATTGCCTTACCTCCAGACAGTGAAAAAATGGGATGCCACCAAAATTTTCCACTTTTTCTGTTAAAACAGAAGTAACCCATGTCCACTTCCTAGAGAAAGGGAATTGAGTTGCAAGGAATGGTTCTAAGTCATGCAAAGTTGAAAAGTATATTTTACCGAAAACCAGAAAAAGACAAAAGACTATAGCCTTACCTCCAGAAAGTGAAAAAATGGGATGCCACCAAAATTTTCCACTTTTTCTGTTAAAACAGTAGAAAACCATGTCCACTTCCTGTACAAGGGGTATTGAGTTGCAAGGAATGGTTCTAAGTCATGCAAAGTTGAAAAGTATATTTTACCTAAAACCAGAAAAAGACAAAAGACTATAGCCTTACCTCCAGACAGTGAAAAATGGGATGCCACCAAAATTTTCCACCTTTTCTGTTAAAACAGAAGTAAACCATGTCCACTTCCTGGAGAAGGGGTATTGAGTTGCAGGGAATGGTTCTAAGTCATGTAAATTTGAAATGTGTATTTTACCGAAAATCAGAAAAAGACAAAAGACTATAGCCTTACCTCCAGACAGTGAAAAAATGGGATGCCACCAAAATTTTCCACTTTTTCTGTTAAAACAGAAGTAAACCATGTCCACTTCCTGGAGAAAGGGGTATTGAGTTGCAAGGAATGGTTCTAAGTCATGCAAAGTTGAAAAGTATATTTTACCGAAAACCAGAAAAAGACAAAAGACTACAGCCTTACCTCCAGACAGTGAAAAAATGGGATGCCACCAAAATTTTCCACTTTTTCTGGTAAAACAGAAGTAAACCATGTCCACTTCCTGGAGAAGGGGTATTGAGTTGCAAAGAATGGTTCTAAGTCATGCAAATTTGAAAAGTATATTTTACCGAAAACCAGAAAAAGACAAAAGACTATAGCCTTACCTCCAGACAGTGAAAAACTGGGATGCCACCAAAATTTTCCACTTTTTCTGTTAAAACAGAAGTAAACCATGTCCACTTCCTGGAGAAGGGGTATTGAGTTGAAAAGAATGGTTCTAAGTCATGCAAAGTTAAAAAGTGTATTTTACCGAAAACCAGAAAAAGACAAAAGACTATTGCCTTACCTCCAGACAGTGAAAAATGGGATGCCACCAAAATTTTCCACTTTTTCTGTTAAAACAGAAGTAAACCATGTCCACTTCCTAGAGAAGGGAATTGAGTTGCAAGGAATGGTTCTAAGTCATGCAAAGTTGAAAAGTATATTTTACCGAAAACCAGAAAAAGACAAAAGACTATAGCCTTACCTCCAGAAAGGGAAAAAATGGATGCCTCCAAAATTTTCCACTTTTTCTGTTAAAAGTAGAAAACCATGTCCACTTCCTGTAAAAGGGGTATTGAGTTGCAGGGAATGGTTCTAAGTCATGCAAACTTGAAAAGTGTATTTTACCTAAAATCAGAAAAAGACAAAAGACTATAGCCTTACCTCCAGACAGTGAAAAAATGGGATGCCACCAAAATTTTCCACCTTTTCTGTTAAAACAGAAGTAAACCATGTCCACTTCCTGGAGAAGGGTATTGAGTTGCAGGGAATGGTTCTAAGTCATGCAAAGTTGAAAAGTATATTTTACTGAAAACCAGAAAAAGACAAAAGACTATAGCCTTACCTCCAGAAAGTGAAAAAATGGGATGCCACCAAAATTTTCCACTTTTTCTGTTAAAACAGTAGAAAACCATGTCCACTTCCTGTACAAGGGGTATTGAGATGCAAGGAATGGTTCTAAGTCATGAAAACTTGAAAAGTGTATTTTACCTAAAATCAGAAAAAGACAAAAGACTATAGCCTTACCTCCAGACAGTGAAAAAATGGGATGCCACCAAAATTTTCCACCTTTTCTGTTAAAACAGAAGTAAACCATGTCCACTTCCTGGAGAAGGGGTATTGAGTTGCAGGGAATGGTTCTAAGTCATGTAAATTTGAAATGTGTATTTTACCGAAAATCAGAAAAAGACAAAAGACTATAGCCTTACCTCCAGACAGTGAAAAAATGGGATGCCACCAAAATTTTCCACTTTTTCTGTTAAAACAGAAGTAAACCATGTCCACTTCCTGGAGAAGGTTCTAAGGTATTGAGTTGCAAGGAATGGTTCTAAGTCATGCAAAGTTGAAAAGTATATTTTACCGAAAATCAGAAAAAGACAAAAGACTATGGCCTTACCTCCATAATGTGAAAAAATGGGATGCCACCAAAATTTTCCACTTTTTCTGTTAAAACAGTCGTAAACCATGTCCACTTCCTGTAGAACAATGTAGGTTCAACAATGGGGAAGAAAAGTCGGAGGGAGGGTTAAACACTGGGGTAGAATAGTGGGTAGGGGGGTAAAACACGGGGCAAAAACAGTGGGTTAAGGGGGATTAAACACAGGCGTAGAAGAATGGGAAAGGGGGTTAAACACAGGGGTAGAATAATGGGTAGGAGGGTAAAACACTGGTAAAGAATCATGAGTGAGGGGGTTAAACACTGGGGTAAAATCGTGAGAAAGGGCGTTCAACAGTGGACAAGGAAAGTGAGTAAGGGGGGTAAACACTGGAGAAGAAGAGTGGGAAAGGGGATTAAACACTGGGGTAGAATCGTGAGTAAGGGGGTTAAAAGCTTGAGTTGAATTGCGGGTTGGGGGGGTTAAACACGAGGGTAGATAAGTGGGTAAGGGGTTCAACACTGGGGTAGAATACTAAGTAAGGGGGTTCAACACTGGGGTAGAATAGTGGGGAAGGGGGATGAACACTGGGGTAGAATTGTGGGAAAGGGGGTTAAACACTGGAGTAGAATAGTGGGTAAGTGGCGTTAAACACTGGGGCAGAATATTAAAGTAATTAATATTAATATTAATTAATTAATATTAAGTTAGGGGGTTGGACACTGGGGTAGAATAGTGGGAAAGGGGGTTCAACAAAGGGGTAGAAAAGTGGGTAGGAGGGGTAAACATTGGGGAGATTCGTAGGTAGGGGGTTAAACACTGATGCAGAGTATGAAGTCAGGGGGTTGAACACTGACGTAGAATCGTGTGTAAGTGGGTTAATTACGGGGTAGAATTGTTGGTAAAGGGTTAAACACTGGGCAAGAATCGCGAGTCAGGGGGTAAACACTGGGGTAGAAAAGTGGGATTGGGGGATAAACACTGGGGTAGAATAGTGAGAAAAGGGGTAAAACACTGGGGTTGAAATGTGGGTTGGGGGATTAAACACTGGGGTAGAATGCTGAGCAAGAGTGTTAAACACTGGGGAAGAATAGTGGGAGAGGGGGTTAAACACTGGGGCAGAATATTAAGGAAGGGGGTGAAACACGAGGGTAGAAGAGCGGGAACGGGCGTTAAACACCTCGGTAGAATACTGGCAAAGGGGTAAAACACAAGGGTAGAATTGTGAGTAAAAGGGGATAAAAACACTGGGGTAAAATTATTAATAAGGGGGATAAACACTGAGGTAGAAAAGCAGGAAAAGGGGTTAAATGCTGGGGTAGGATCGTGGGAAAGGGGGTGAAACACTGGGGAAGAACAGTGAGTAAGGGGGGTAAACACTGGGGTAGAATTGTGTGAGGGGGTTAAACTCTGGAGTTAAACATTGGGAAAGAGGGTTACACAGGGGTACTGTCGTGAGTATGGCGGTGAAACACTGGGGTAGAAAACTGGGTTGGGGTGTGAAACAAGAGGGCAGAAAAGTGGGAAAGGGGGGTTAAATCACTGGGGCAGAATATTAAGAAAGGGGATTACACACTGTGGGAGAAGAGCAAGACCAGGGGTTAAACGCTGAGGTAGAATTGTGGGTTGGAGGGTAAATAGAATAGGGAATAAGGTGGTTAAACACTGTGGTAGATGAGAGGGAACATGGGTTAAACACTGGGGTAGAATAATGGGCAGGAGGCAAAAACATGGGGCTAGAATAGAGGGTTAGGGGGTTAAACACTGGGGTAGAATAGTGGATGAGGGGGTCCTGTGGGGGCCCTGTGGGGGCAGGGTCGCTGAGTATGAGCGGGTGCTGTGGAGGCAGGGTCACTGAGTATGTGGAGGCCCTGTGGGGGCAGGGTCACTGAGTATGAGCGAGTCATGTGGAGGCAGGGTCACTGAGGATAAGGGGGTCCTGTGGGGGTCCTGTGGGCGCAGGGTCACTGAGTATGAGGGAGCCTGTGGGGGCCTTAAGGGGCAGGGTCACTGAGTATGAGGGGCTGCTGTGGAGGCAGGGTCACTGAGGATGAGAGGGTCCTTTGGGGGTCCTGTGGGGGCAAGGTCACTGAGTATGAGGGGGTCCTATGGGGGCCCTGTGGGTGCAGGGTCACTGAGTATGAGGGGGTCCTGTGGGGGCCCTGTGGGGGCAGTATCACTGAGGAGGAGGGTCCTGTGGGGGGCCCTGTGGGGCAGTATCACTGAGTATGAGGGGGTCCTGTGGGGCCCTGTGGGGCAATATCACTGAGGATGAGGGGGTCCTGTGGGGGCCCTGTGGGGGCAGGGTCACTGAGTATGAGGGGGCCCTGTGGGGGCCCTGTGAGGGGCAGTATCATTGAGTAAGACTGGGGCCCTCTGGGGGCTTGTGGGGCAGGGTCACTGAGGATAAGGGGGGGTGCTGTGGGGGCCCTGTGGGGGCAGTATCACTGAGAATGAGGGGGTCCTGTGGGGATCTTGTGGGGGCAGTATCACTGAGTAAGGATGCCCTCTGGGGGCCTTGTGGGGGCAGGGTCACTGAGTATGAGGGGGTCCTGTGGGGGCCCTGTGGGGGCAGTATCACTGAGGAGGAGGGGGTCCTGTGGGGGCCGTGTGGGGGCAGTATCACTGAGTATGAGGTGGTCCTTGGGGCCCTGTGGGGGCAGTATCACTGAGAATGAGGGGGTCCTGTGGGGGCCCTGTGGGGGCAATATCACTGAAGATGAGGGGGTCCTGTGGGGGCCCTGTGGGGGCAGGGTCACTGAGTAAGAGGGATCCTTGTGGGGGCCCTGTGGGGCCAGGGTCACTGAGTATGAGGGAGTCCTGTGGGGGCCTGTGGGGGCAGGGTCACTGATGATGAGGGTCCTGTGGGGCCTTGTGGGGGCAGTATCAATTAGGATCAGGGGGTCCTGTGTGGGCCATATGGGGGCAGTATCACTGAGGATGAGGTGGCCCTGTGGGGGCCTTATGGGGGCAGGGTCACTGAGGATGAGGGGGTCCTGTGGGGGCCCTGTGGGGGCAGTATCACTGAGGATGAGGGGGTCCTTTAGGGGCCCTGTGGGGGCAGGGTGACTGAGTATGGGGGCCTTGTGGGGGCCCTTTGGGGGCAGTATCACTGAGTATGAGGGGGTCCTGTGGGGCCCTGTGGCAATATCACTGAGGATGAGGGGTCCTTTGGGGGCCCTGTGGGGGCAGGGTCACTGAGTATGAGGGGGCCTGTGGGGGTCCTGTGGGGGCCCTGTGGGGGCAGTATCACTGAATAAGAGGGGGTCCTCTGGTGGCCTTGTGGGGGCAGGGTCACTGAGGATGAGGGGGCCCTGTGGGGGCCCTGTGGGGGCAGTATCACTGAGGATGAGGGGGTCCTGTGGGAGCAGGGTCATTGAGTATGAGGGGGTCCTGTGGGGGTCCTGTAAAGGCAGGGTCACTGAGGTTGAGGGGTCCTGTGGGGGTCCTGTGGGGAAAAGGTCACTAAGTAAGAGGGGGTGTTGTGGAGGCAGGGTCACTGAGTATGAGGGGGTGCTGTGGAGATACGGTCACTGAGTATAAGAGGGCTCTGTGGGAACCTTGTGGGGGCAGAGTGACTGAGGATGAGGGGGTGCTGTGGGGATCCTGTGGGGGCAGTATCACTGAGTAAGAGGGGGTCCTCTGGGGGCTTTGTGGGGGCAGGGTCACTGAGTATGAGGGGGTCCTGTGGGGGCACTATGGGGGCAGTATAACTGAGGATGAGGGGGTCCTGTGGGGCCCTGTGGGGGCCCTGTGGGGGCAGTATCACTGAGGATGAGGGGGTCCTGTGGGGGCCCTGTGGGGGGGGGTCACTGAGTATGAGGGGGCCCTGTGGGGGCCATGTAGGGGCAGGGTCACTGAGTATGAGGGGGTCCTGTGGGGGGGCAGGGTCACTGAGTATGGGGCCCGGTGGGGCCCTGTGGGGGCAGGGTGACTGAGTATGAGGGGGTCCTGTGGGGGCCCTGTGGGGGCAGTATCACTGAGTAAGAGGGGGTCCTCTGGGGGCCTTGTGGGGGCAGGGTCATTGAGTATGAGGGGGCCCTGTGGGAGCCCTGTGGAGGCAATATCACTGAGGATGAGGGGGTCCTGTGGGGGCAGTATCACTGAGATTGAGGGGGGTACTGTGGGGGCCCTGTGGGGCCCTGTGGGGCAGTATCACTGAGGATGAGGGCGTCCTTTTGGGGTCCTGTGGGGGCAAGGTCACTGAGTACGAGGAGGCCCTGTGGGGGTCATGTGGGGGCAGGGTCACTGAGCATGAGGGGGTCCTGTGGGGGCAGGGTCACTGAGTATGAGGGGGCCCTGTGGGAGCCCTCTGGGGGCAGGGTGACTGAGTATGAGGGGGTCCTGTGGGGGGCCCTGTGGGGGCAGGGTCACTGAGGATGAGGGGGTCATGTGGGGATCCTGTGGGGGCAGGGTCACTGAGTGGGAGGGGGCCCTCTGGGGGCCTTGTGGGGGCAGGGTCACTGAGTAGTCGGGGCCTCTGGGGGCCTTGTGGTGGCAGGGTCACTGAGGATGAGGGGGTCCTTTGGGGGCCCTGTGGGGGGCAGTATAACTGAGGATAAGGGGGTCCTGTGGGGATCCTGTGGGGCCCTCTGGGGGGGGCCTTGTGGGGGCAGGGTCACTGAGGATGAGGGGGTCCAGTGGGGGCCCTGTGGGGGCAATATCACTGAGGATGATGGGGTCCTGTGGGGGCCCTGTGGGGGCAGTGTCACTGAGTAAGAGGGGGCCCTCTGGGGGCCTTGTGGGGGCAGGGTCACTGAGTATGAGGGGGTCCTGTGGGGGCAGTATCACTGAGTATGAGGGGGCCCTGTGGGAGCCCTGTGGGGGCAGTATCACTGAGAATGAGGGGGTCCTGTGGGGATCCTGTGGGGGCAGTATAACTGAGTAAGAGGGGGCCCTCTGGGGGCCTTGTGGGGGCAGGGTCACTGAGTATTAGGGGGTCCTGTGGGGGCAGTATCACTGAGTATGAGGGGGCCCTGTGGGGGCCATGTGGGGGCAGGGTCACTGAGTATGAGGGGGTCCTGTGGGGGCAGGGTCACTGAGGATGAGGGGGTCCTGTGTGGGCCCTGTGGGGGCAGGGTCACTGAGGATGAGGGGGTCCTGTGGCGGCCCTGTGGGGGCAGTATAACTGAAGATGAGGCGGTCCTGTGGGGATCCTGTGGAGGCAGGGTCACTGAGTATGAGGGGCTGCTGTGGAGGCAAGGTCACTGAGGATGAGGGGGTCCTGTGGCGGCCCTGTGGGGGCAGTATCACTGAGGATGAGGCGGTCCTGTGGGGGCAGGGTGACTGAGTATGAGGGGGTCCTGTGGGGACCTGTGGGGGCCCAGTGGGGGCAGTATCACTGAGTATGAGGGGGTCCTGTGGGGGTCCTGTGAAGGCAAGGTCACTGAGGATGAGAGGGTCCTGTGGGGGTCCTGTGGGGGCAGGGTCACTGAGTATGAGGGGCCCTGTGGGGGCCATGTGGGGGCAGGGTCACTGAGTATGAGGGGGTCCTGTGGGGGCAGAGTCACTGAGTATGAGGGGGCCCTGTGGGGGCCAAGTGGGGGCAGGGTCACTGAGTATGAGGGGGTCCTGTGGGGGCCCTGTTGGGGAAGTATCACTGAGTAAGAGGGGGCCCTCTGGGGGCCTTGTGGGGGCAGGGTCACTGAGTATGAGGGGGCCCTGTGGGAGCCCTGTGGGGGCAGGGTGATTGAGTATGAGGGTCCTGTGGGGGGCCCTTTGGGGGTAGTATCACTTAGTAAGAGGGGCCCTCTGGGGGACCTGTGGGGCAAGGTCAGTGAGTATGAGGGGGTCCTGTGAGGGTCCTGTGGGGGCAGGGTGACTGAGTATGAGGGGGTCCTGTGGGGGCCCTGTGGGGGCAGTATCACTGAGAAAGAGGTGGTCCTGTGGGGGCCCTGTGGGGCAGTATCACTGAGTAAGAGGGGGCCCTCTGGAGGCCTTGTTGGGGAAGGGTCACTGAGGATGATGGGGTCCTGTGAGGGTCGTGTGGGGGCAGGGTGACTGAGTATGAGGGGGTCCTGTGGGGGCCCTGTGGGGGCAGTATTACTGAGACAGAGGTGGTCCTGTGGGGGCCCTGTGGGGGCAGTATCACTGACTATGAGGGGGTCCTGTGAGGGTCCTGTGGGGGCAGGGTGACTGAGTATGAGGGGGTCCTGTGGGGGCCCTGTGGGGGCAGGTCACTGAGTATGAGGGGGTCCTGTGGGGGCCTTGTGGGGGCAGTATCACTGAGGATGAGGGGGTCCTGTGGGGGCCCTGTGGGGGCAGGGTCACTGAGTATGAGGGGCCCTGTGGGGGCCATGTGGGGGGGGCAGGGTCACTGAGTATGAGGGGGTCCTGTGGGAGCCCTCTGGGGGCAGGGTGACTGAGTATGAGGGGGTCCTGTGCGGGCCCTGTGGGGCAGTATCACTGAGTAAAGGGGCCCTCTGGGGCCTTGTTGGGGCAGGGTCACTGAGGATGAGGTGGTCCTGTGGGGGGCCCTGTGAGGCAGGGTCACTGAGTATGAGGGGGCCCTGGGGGGTGCCCTGTGGGCAGCGTCACTGAGTATGAGGGGGTCCTGTGAGGGCCCTGTGGGGAAGGGTCACTGAGTATGAGGGGCCCTGTGGGATCCTTTGGGGGCAGGGTCACTGAGTAAGAGGGGTCTTGTGGGGGGCCCTGTGGGGGCAGTATCACTGAGGATTAGGGCGTCCTGTGGGGGCACTGTGGGGGCAGGGTCACTGAGTATGAGGGTCCTGTGGGGGCCCTGTGGGGGCAGTATCCCTGAGGAGGAGGGGGTCCTGTGGGGGCCGTGTGGGGGCAGTATCACTGAGTATGAGGTGGTCCCTTGGGGGCCCTGTGGGGCAGTATCACTGAGTATGAGGGTCCTGTGGGGGGCCCTGTGGGGGCAATATCACTGAAGATGAGGGGGTCCTGTGGGGGGCCCTTTGGGGGCAGGTCACTGAGTAAGAGGGTTCCTTGTGGGGGCCCTGTGGGGCCAGGGTCACTGAGTATGAGGGAGTCCTGTGGGGCCTGTGGGGGCAGGGTCACTGATGATGAGGGGGTCCTGTGGGGGCCTTGTGGGGGCAGTATCAATTAGGATCAGGGGGTCCTGTGTGGGCCATATGGGGGCAGTATCACTGAGGATGAGGTGGCCCTGTGGGGCCTTGTGGGGGCAGGGTCACTGAGTATGAGGGGGTCCTGGGGGCCCTGTGGGGGCAGTATCACTGAGGATGAGGGTCCTTTAGGGGCCCTGTGGGGCAGGGTGACTGAGTATGAGGGGGCCTTGTGGGGGCCCTGTGGGGGCAGTATCACTGAGTATGAGGGGGTCCTGTGGGGGCCTGTGTTGGCAATATCACTGAGGATGAGGGGTCCTGTGGGGCCCTGTGGGGCAGGGTCACTGAGTATGAGGGGGCCTGTGGGGGTCCTGTGGGGGCCCTGTAAAGGCAGTATCACTGAGTAAGAGGGTCCTCTGGTGGCCTTGTGGGGGCAGGGTCACTGAGGATGAGGGGCCCTGTGGGGCCCTGTGGGGGCAGTATCACTGAGGATGAGGGTCCTGTGGGAGCAGGGTCATTGAGTATGAGGGTCCTGTGGGGTCCTGTAAAGGCAGGGTCACTGAGGTTGAGGGGTCCTGTGGGGGTCCTGTGGGGAAAAGGTCACTAAGTATGGGGGTGTTGTGGAGGCAGGGTCACTGAGTGTGAGGGGGTGCTGTGGAGATACGGTCACTGAGTATAAGAGGGCTCTGTGGGAACCTTGTGGGGGCAGAGTGACTGAGGATGAGGGGGTGCTGTGGGGATCCTGTGGGGGCAGTATCACTGAGTAAGAGGGTCCTCTGGGGGCTTTGTGGGGGCAGGGTCACTGAGTATGAGGGTCCTGTGGGGGCACTATAGGGGGCAGTATAACTGAGGATGAGGGGTCCTGTGGGGCCCTGTGGGGGCCTTGTGGGGGCAGTATCACTGAGGATGGGGGTCCTGTGGGGGCCCTGTGGGGCGGGGTCACTGAGTATGGGGGCCCTGTGGGGCCATGTAGGGGCAGAGGTCACTGAGTATGAGGGGGTCCTGTGGGGGCAGGGTCACTGAGTATGGGGGCCCGGTGGGAGCCCTGTTGGAGCAGGGTGACTGAGTATGAGGGAGTCCTGGGGGCCCTGTGGGGCAGTATCACTGAGTAAGAGGGGGTCCTCTGGGGCCTTGTGGGGGCAGGGTCATTGAGTATGAGGGGGCCCTGTGGGAGCCCTGTGGAGCAATATCACTGAGGATGAGGGGGGTCCTGTGGGGAAGTATCACTGAGATTGAGGGTCCTGTGGGGGCCCTGTGGGGGCCCTGTGGGGGCAGTATCACTGAGGATGAGGGCGTCCTTTTGGGGTCCTGTGGGGCAAGGTCACTGAGTACGAGGGGGCCCTGTGGGGGTCATGTGGGGCAGGGTCACTGAGCATGAGGGGGTCCTGTGGGGGCAGGGTCACTGAGTATGAGGGGGCCCTGTGGGAGCCCTCAGGGGGCAGGGTGACTGAGTATGAGGGGTCCTGTGGGGGCCCTGTAGGGGCAGGGTCACTGAGGATGAGGGGGTCCTGTGGGGATCCTGTGGGGGCAGTGTCACTGCGTGGGAGGGCCCTCTGGGGGCCTTGTGGGGCAGGGTCACTGAGAAGAGGGTCCTGTGGGGGCCCTGTGGGGGCAGTATCACTGAGGATTAAAGTCCTGTGGGGATCCTGTGGGGGCAGGGTCATTGAGTATGAGGGGTCCTGTGAGGGTCCTGTGGGGCAGGGGTGACTGAGTATGAGGGGGTCCTGTGGGGCCCTGTGGGGCAGTATCACTGGGAGAAAAAGGGGTCCTGTGGGGGCCCTGTGGGTCCCCCTGGGGCAGTATAACTGTGGATGAGGGGTCCTGTGGGGGCCCTGTGGGGGCAGGGTCACTGAGTATGAGGGGGCCCTGTGGGGCCATGTGGGGCAGGGTCATTGAGTATGAGGGGGTCCTTTGGGGGCAGGGTCACTGAGTATGAGGGCCGGTGGGAGCCCTGTGGGGGCAGGGTGACTGAGTATGAGGGGGTCCTGTGCGGGCCCTGTGGGGCAGTATCACTGAGTAAAAGGGGGCCCTCTGGGGGCCTTGTGGGGCAGGGTCACTGAGGATAAGGGGGTACTGTGGGGGCCCTGTGGGGGCAGGGTCACTGAGTATGAGGGGGCCCTGTAGAGGCCATGTGGGGGCAGGGTCACTGAGTATGAGGGGACCCTGTAGGGCCATGTAGGGGCAGGGACACTGAGTATGAGGGGTCCTGTGGGGGCAGGGTCACTGAGTATGAGGGGGCCCGGTGAGAGCCCTGTGGGGGCAGGGTGACTGAGTATGAGGGCGTCCTGTGGACGCTCTGTGGTAGCAGTATCACTGAGTAAGAGGGCCCTCTGGGGGCCTTGTGGGGGCAGGGTCACTGAGGATGAGGGGGTCCTGTGGGGGCCCTGTGGGGGCAGTATCACTGAGGATGGGGGTCCTGTGGGGATCATGTGTAGGCAGG